>JBANCZ010004441.1:0-10260 GCA_037040025.1 Sphaerogastrella javana | reverse complement strand
CCCGCGCAGTTGGCGCTGGCGTCGCTGCCAACGTGTGACAACTGCGCTGTATGTGTGTGTATATGTATGTGTGTGTGTGTGTTTGTGTATGAGTGTAAACTTCATGTGAGCCAACGAATCGACATCAACGGGGGTGGGTGACGAGACTTGAGTTGCTGTTGTTGTTGTTCTTGCTGCTGCTTCTGGTGGTGGCTATTACTCTTTACGAGCCGGGCCAAAGCTCCACATGCCACGTATGTATGTATGTATGTATGTGCATGTGAATGTGAATGTGTATGTGAGTGGGTGCGTCGCTGTTTCGTTTTTGTTGCTCTGCTTCGTGTTCGCACACGAACATCGTTCGGCTGCTGCTGCATGCTTCGGCTTTTGGTTACGCATGTGTATGCAAATGTATTTGGTATACTCGTACACACACACACACACACAAACACACGCATACACATATACATGCACGTATAATAAATTTTTTCGGTGTACGTGACGTGCGAGGGCTTCGACTGCTGCTGCTGCTGTTGTTGTTGTTGTTGTTGTTGTTGTGATAAGGCAAAAAATATATTTTATATGACGAAGGAGTAAAAACGTTTGCTTCGACGCATTGCTGCTGCCGGCGTCGCAGTCGACGTCGCCGTCGTCGTTGTCGTTGCTGTCGTTAACGTTTGAGCGTTACCGTTACTCGTGCGTTGCGTCGTACTGGCAGCGAGCAGCGAGCATCCTCATGTGTTTCGCATGCTGTTTGTTGTTTGTGCCTTGCCTGCTCATACGTGTGCGCGCACGTGGGTAGCCAGGGAAGGGTGGAACACCGTTCTGCGTGGGCGGGTGTGGGGTGGAGGGGGTTAGCGTGTGTGTTTTGAAGCCGCTGCCGGCGTCGCTGCTGCTGTTGCCGCTGCCGTTGCCATTTGCCGTTTCTTTTCGCTCGCATATCTGTTTTTTCGGGCCGACATCATTTGAATTAGTCGCTTCGTGACGTTTGAACAGTTCGAAACATACACGCGACCGCAGGACATACACACACACACACGTACACACGCACACATATATTCGCGTACGCAGACGAGGCGTTACCGTTACGACGCCAGCGAAATACCGTTAACTCTTTTTTGGAGCGAGAACTGTGTGTGCCAGAATTCGTGTGCGCTCACATGTGAATGGCAAAAAATGTGTTCGAAGACAATTTTCGAGGCAGTTGTCTGTGTGCGCTGCCTGAAGATGGACGTCTTCTTATACTGATAACGGGATTCCTACCAAAAACAACACACACAAAACAAATTACAACAATTTTCGATAGTTTTTTGTATAAATACATCAAATTGAAATGGTAATCCAAAGTGCTAAAAATATATTATATTAAGACACGAATTACATACAAAATTATTACAAATTTACAAAAGTAATGCGTTATAACGAAAACAAAATAATTATATCAAATAATAAATAATAATACTAATTAAATAACATTCTTAAATACTACTAAAAATTAAATAAAAATTTAAACAAAATTTAATTAACTAATTTCAAATTTTTTAATTCAATAAAATATACAATCAATATATTTTATAAAAATAAATAAAAAACATACGAAATTTAATAATATTAAATAATAAAATAAATTTAAATATATATTAATAAACTCCGTTTTCTTATAGATATTTTAAATTTTATAATTACTTAAACAATTTATTGCCTTAAAAATTGATAAACATTTTTATAATGAAAAGAAAAGAGCATCAAAAGAATTTAAAAAAAAACTGTTTAATGAAATATAATATATTAATATATAATATATTAAAATAAATTATATTGTTATCAGTATTATTGAATTTTAAATAAACTGTTTAATGAAATATAATATATTAAAATAAATTATTGTATTAATTTAGAAATTTTACAAAAACTTTAAAACATCAAAAGATAAAATGTGACAACCACCGCAAAATTTACTTTTTACAAATTAAAAACAAATTAAATAAACTTTTTAAGAACATATTTTTAAAATATTTAAATAAAATAAAACAACTTTTAACTTTGCACAAAAATAAACTCGAATATTTTGAAATGAAAGAAATCTATAATCCTAAACGGATTTATATAAAATAAATTAAGTGTTAATATATGTAGACCGTAATAAAATTAAATCCGTTTACAAAATTAAAAACTAATAGAACTCTTAGGAGCGATTTAACAAGGAGCATTTAATATTTGTGTTTTGGTTGTCGCGCCTATCGTAAAATGTCGGATTTTTCAAATGAAACAACAAACATTTCTGGTGAAACGGTGCTCCTTGTCAAATTGACGGTTCATACAGCAACACCGACAAGGTTCTTGTTTATGATCGTGCCACAAATTGATCTGTCAGCGGCCATTTATTAGCATCAGTAGAAATACCTGTGCCAAAGGTCCTTCTAAGGATTTGCCGGTGCCTGTACGGTACCTGTTCTCGTTTATTCGGTTTATATAGTCGAGTGTACATTGCGCTATTTGTTGGTGTTGTTGCGGCTCATTTGTGTTTGGGTGTTTGTTTGTTTGCTTCCTGTTGTACATGTGTCAATACATATATCAGCATACACCTGATTATCACCTGCAGAACCTGGAAAAATTTTATGGTTTGCTCAAAATACAGAGAGCCGGAGTATTGTGATCCTGCCCACACATACACACACACACTCGAACATTACATATATTATGTGCGTGTGTGTGTGTGTGTGTGTGTGTGTAGTGTTGCTATTTGAGGGTGCGGGCTATAGGGTGCTCTCTATACGTATTGCGTGGTTGAGGGCTGCTTGGCATCTCTATTGCTCTAGCTCTAAGAGCACCCTCTTCCTCTCTCTCTCTCTCTTTCACACACACACACACTCACACACATGCTTGCTTCCTTCTGTTTGAACATACCCACATTCACACACTCACACACCATATACTCACATGTGTAGCATGTATTCGATCTCTTCGCATTTATTTGCATTGGGTCTGATTCAGTTTGTGGCAAACCCTCGACGCGTACGCGCACTCATTATAAACAGAACCCCAGTAACGTTAACGGTATCAGATCTACACCTGAACAACTATAATAATAATAATAAACAAAACACATGTGCAACACAATAGAAAATAATACAAATTATCTAGAAATTATTCACCATATTTCTTATATTTCAACTATGAATTTCAGTTGAATCAAACGACGCATTGCTAAATAGAAATTTGTGCTTAGAACTGTGAAATCAACTAAATCCCATAATAATAACCAGATCGATCGAGTGTATGGAAATTGAATACATATATATAAACGAAAAAATTTAATAACAAAGGATATCATCACAAAAGAACTGAAGGCCAAATATACGAGTGTTTGAATGGTATGTAAGAAAGGGTTGCAAAGGTTTTGTGAATACGAAATGATATTATTATCATAGATATAAAGAAATTCATAAAAAAAATTTAAATAAATTTTAAAGTATATAATATAATTAAATTATATTGTATTATATATGTAAATGTCTTGAAAAATAAATAGGGTTCTAAATCGAAATATATTTTAATTAATAGATCTCTTTCTACGAATTTCTTGATTCAATCAATTTACACACATTTAGTACTTTAGATGTGTTTGAACGAAAGGGTTGCAAATGTTTTTGAATGTATAATGAATACGTGATCATTGATATAAAAAAATGAATAATTACTCAAAAAATAGATTCATTTAGATATTGAAATTAAATTTATAAAATCGAGAACCTTAAAATATAATTAAATTATATTATATATTGATTGAATCTTAAAAAATTATATAGTTGCTACACCTAAAATATATTTAATTTGTTATACTTTATAGAGATAATAAGAGTATAAATACCTTAATTTTTAAATTTCTACAACATGTTATACATTCATTACTCACTTATTCACACAATTTAAAACTCATTCGAATCCAATGACCGCTTTAAAAAATTCGAAAAAAATTGGAGTGCTTGAAAAAGTAACGTCTGACTGACTTACTTGCGACATTAATTAAAATCTCAACTAACTTCACGGTCGTGGCTTAGTTCAGAGATGTGCTTGCCACTCAGATAGAAATGTGGCAAGGTGGCAAGCTTTGAAAGTAAAATACAAGTAAATAAATAAATGTTGCCTTTAGCTGCACCGCAAATGAGTTGCAAGCAAAGCGTACACACAGAAAAAAAAAGCAGTAAAAGCATAAAAAAGAAGCTGCCACATGCCGCATGCTGTAAAACCAGGGCTGCTAATTGCACATTGTTGCATTCGAGCGTAGGCGTCCTGGGCATGTGTTAATATGCGGTTCTTGGTCCCTGGCGCCAACCTTGCAACCGCAGCAGAGACGGTGCTCAGCCGTACCTCCTCTGTGAATGGCAAATAAAAATGTTTATTTTGGTTTCACTGTTGCAAAAATAAACTTTTTTAATTTTGCAAGGCAACACAACTCAAGCGACAGTCAAATGAAGACGTCAACGCGTTAAGCTCTGCACTCAATGCTCTGGATTTGGGCTTGGGTGCGGGTTACGGTTCTCAGGTTGTAGCTTGAATTCTTGGGCTTCGTTCCGGTGTTCTTTTTGGCTTAGCAATTGGCATTTGATTCAGTTGCGTTCGACTGTGGCGTCAGGTGTGTTGTCAGGCAGATGCTGACGCTTTTTTAAATTCACACACACACACACACATACACACGCACTCAGCGTGCAACGCAGCGTGGCAGCAGAATGCGGCATATTGGGTAGGGTGGCGGGTGTTGTAGGGTAGGGTAGCGGTGCCGGGCTTCGCCATGCCAGACAGTTGCTGAATTAATTAGATGCCACGCACCGAGATGCGTGAAAAAAAAGCTTTGCAGCCGCACAGTGGTTGTCATTATGTTCGATTGACTTAAATTATTCAGTTTTACTTTTTAGAAGCTTTGAATAGAGTTTATTATTTTATTTAAAAAGAATTTATTGAAATCCATTAAATGGTGCAAACATATGTTAAAGAAATAGTTTTTATTATGTTTTCCAAATTTTCATTATTTCAAACATATGAATAAAATTAAGAAATTTTTTAATTGTCAACTACTAAGTTCAAAAAAAAATATTATAAAATAATTTATTGTAAGCTATAGTTTATTATCTTAAAATATATATTTAAGATCTTAATTATGTTTATTTCTTTAACAAGTGCTAAATGTATATGGGAGCATAGTGTTTTTAAATCTTACTGATCTAATTTTAATTTTCTAATTTGCATTTTCAGTGCAGTAAAGTATTTTCAAGGTGTTTTAATATTTTCGGTCTAGAATATTGATAACCTATAATGGATATCAAAAAGCTATATTCGATATTAGCAAACAGTATTCTATATTAGTAATTGATATTCTGTAATTGATATAAATATTGATATTTTTGCAGGATATCTATATTTTTGAATAGTGGTTCAGTGTTAAAGATTATTGATTATCGATATTTCGCAGATCAGTATTATAGGTTATCTATACTTGATTACCCTGACAATATCGGTATTGCTGCCCTAAAATTAACATACAGTCCTGAATATATTTTTTTCAGGTTAAAAAAATTAAACAAAGGGTCGCTATAAGGAACACCGTCTCTGCGTTTGGATAATCAAATTTTTGCTTAACATTTTTCTTGTTTCTACCACAGTGCCACACAAGAGCGTGTGTCTGTGTGAGTGTTGTGTGTGCGAGGCATAGATATACAAAAACAGAGACCCACATATAAGAAATCGGCGACACCGTACAGAGCGATAGACAGTCAGACAGACAAACGCATAAGATATAGCAGGGGTTAGGGGTTGACTACGAAGTAGTTAGAAGTAGGAGTGGTAGCGCCAGAGGAGAAGGAGTAAGGGTAGTTGCTGGGGTACGGGATAGGGTGCTGTGCCGGTTTTGCGAGTGAGCCATTATCACACATCACACATCTGCATGTGATATCCTCAAGGATATGCGACACGACACGTATTCAGGCTGTGATTGCTTCATGTGCGTATTGTGCTCCTTGTTCCCCACCTTCGCACTCGGTTTCTTACTGTCTTCCACTTCGTCTACTTATTCTGATGCTTCTTCATTGTTTTGTTTTGCTTGGCTCTACCGAAAACAGAGATATGTCTTTTGAAAAGAAGGGGGAGGTAGGTAGACATAGAAATGATATATGCCGCTACTCATTAACATATTATCATAGGACATGAGGCTTTAGCATATGTCAGAGCCCCTGAATACATTATGAAACGCATTATGCTTAAGCTTTCTCACTCTTCTTCTTATTCTTCTTGCAGATTAACAACACGGTGCAGCAACATTGAATCAGACGACACGTGACTACAGGCACAAGTAGAGAAAGAAAGAGAGAGAGATAGAGAGAGAGAGAGAGAGAAGAGAAGAAAGACGGTTCTGGCGAGTGAGAAAGACATTGTGTGACAGAGACAGCAAGAGCGTGGCAACGCTTGCCTTGGGCATGTTGAAGGACGCCGAGGAGCTGATCAAACGCTGCAAACTGACGTCGCTGCCGTTGGCGTTGCAAATGAACGACTACGCCGGCCGACAGGTGGCGCCAGCAGCACCACCCAACATGGCGCTGCCCATGCCGCTGCAATTGCCACTGCCGCTACCGTTGCCCCTACCGCTGCCGCTGCTAACGAAGACGACAGAGCATCAGCAGCACCAGCAGCAGCAGCAGTTGACAATGCCGCTGCATAGCCACGCCCACTCGCACGCCCACAGTCAGAGTCACGGTCACAGCCACGCACACGTGCAGCCCACAATGCATAGTACACCGCCCACAACGCCGCCCACACCGCCACCGCTGCCGCTCAACATGAGCCAAACGACGACAGCAACAGTTGCTAGCACAGCAGCAACAGTTGCAGCTACAACAGCAGCTACAGCAGCAGCAGCAACCACAGCAACAACAACAGCAGCAGCAACAGTTGCAGCCACAACAACGAGCACGCACAGTCCACCTGCCACGCCCACAACGACAGCACCCACACAGGATCATTACAGCCTGCGCTGGAACAATCATCAGAATCATATACTACGCGCCTTCGATGCACTGCTTCAGACCAAGACCCTGGTGGATGTGACGCTCGTCTGTGCCGAGACCTCTATACGTGCCCACAAGATGGTCCTCTCTGCCTGCTCGCCCTTTTTTCAGCGAGTGTTCGCGGAGACGCCGTGCAAACATCCGGTGATTGTGCTGAAGGATTTTCGCGGCTGGGTCGTTCAGGCCATTGTGGATTTCATGTATCGGGGTGAGATCAGTGTGCCGCAGCAGCGATTGCAGACGCTCATACAGGCGGGGGAGTCGCTGCAGGTACGTGGGCTGGTGGAGAGCTCGGTGCCAGAGCATACGCCTACGCCGGCTGCCTCACCGGATGATTTCAATTTACTGGATACGTCACTGCTGTCGTCCAGCTTCGAGGATGAATCGCCGTCCATGGTGAGGCCATCGGCGCATGGTAAGCTTATCATGCCCACAAGGTTGTTTGGTAATCCGGCCAGCGCCATGCATGCGATGAGCATGCGACGCAAGCGAGAGCTGGACAGCGAACGGGAGCTGGAGAGCGATCAGGAGCTGGGCGGCAGTTCACCAATGCCACGACGCAAACAGGCCAGGCCAAGACGACGCTCCGGTGATGTACCGCATGACTTTGCGCTGAGCAAACCAGAGGTAGCCTTGGAAACGCTGCAAACTGTGATCAAAGCTGAGGTGCGTGACGAACAGGACGAGCCCGATGAGCACGACAAGCCGCACAATGAGGAGTCTAGCGCCATGGAGCAGGACATGGAGCCACAGCAACAGCAACAGTCAACGATGGAGGCTAAGGAAGCAGAACATGTACAGACAACACCAGCGGCAACGGCTGAGGTGGCGGATCAGGCGCAACAGAAGCAGCAACAGCTGGAGGAGCAAAGTACGGGATTGGATCTGTCTGAGGGTTCCCATAATCACAGCCAGCAAGCGGCGGCACAGCAGCTGGATGAAGATGAGCAGGAAGATGAGGAGGAAGAGCCAGAGCGCGGGCAAGGGGATGAGCCGCAGCATGACCACAATGCTGAGCAGGCGCAGGAGGATGAGGAGGAAGAGGAGCAGGAGGAGCGTGGGAGTGAGCTTCACAATGAGCACGAGCACGTGCACGAGCTCGATGACGACGACGATGAGGATGAGATGGAAGAGGAGGAGGAGCAAGACATTGAAGAGCTTATACACACAACCAACGAGCTGCGGCGCCAAGCTGCTGTGGCCGCTGCCAATGCGGCGGCCATGTCGCCCTGTCCCAGCGATGGGCCCGAGGATCTGTGCACAACCAAGAAGGACAAGGACGCCAGTAACTCGCATTCCCATTCCCACTGCTCGGACAATGAGAACAACAACAACAACAGCAGCAGCAACAATAACAACAATAGCAACAAATTGCAGGACAACAACCAACGCATCATGTTATCCCTAAAGGATATACGCCAATTGAACGCCAAACCCAATGCAACGTCCACGCCCAGCCACACGCCCACTCCCTGCTCCGTCAGTAACAACGGTCTGCTGTCCTTTCCACCGCCCCCGGGCATGCGTCCACCCGGTCTACCCGACAGCCCACCCTGCCACATGGAAGCCCTGGAGGCGCAAATGCATGCGGCTGCTGCTGCCGCCGTTGCTGCAGCCGGCGCCGGGGAGCATCCGTTTCATCACATGGAACACCAAATGGAAATGTCGCTAGCTGCCGCAGCTGCTGCGGCCGCCATGCATCAGCGGGATCCACGTGATCCGCGCGAGACGCGCGAACAGGCGCTTCAGCGTGAGCACAATGCTTTTGCCAGCAATCTGCTTGGTCCCATGGGCCTGCCACCATTTGGTGGACATAATGGTGTACCGCTGGGCAGTGGGCCAGGTTGTGTACCGGGACAGGCGCCGCACGAGCGGCTGGAAGAGAGCATGAATCGGCTCAGCAAGGAGTTCGGCAAGGAATTTAGCAAAGAGTTTGGCAAGGATTTTGGCAAGGATTTCGGTAAGGATTTCGGTAAGGATTTTGGCAAGGATTTTTGCAAGGAGTTCGCGCCGACGTCGCCTATGAGTCTACCGGGACACTTTAATCCGGCAGACGGACAGCCACATCCGCCGTCGCCGCTGCCCTTTCCCGGCATGTCCTCGGCGTTGACGCTGACGCCACCACACAGTGAGTACCTTTCCATTTTTTTTGTTACTATATGCTATATCCTGTGTCCTTTGCCGTTACACGAGCGACCCTATCGCATTCTTCTAAGGGTCATTGTACACCCTGTTGCTGCCCCAAACACAAACCCTGTGCCCCAACGATGACAACCAAGTCATACAGCAGCTTTAAAAAACTGAGGGTGCTAAAAGAAAAACGGAAGTACTTGCTCCCTGCTCCATGTTTCTTCTTTCGTGCTCCTTGTAACTGTGGCTCACGCGTTTTCACTTCAGCTCTAATAAGCTGGCATGTCCTTTTTGCCACACTCAAGCCCCAACACTTGACAGCATGCAACATGTGGCGCCGTGCCACTCTAGCCCCTGCGTACCCCCCACCTACCCACAATATGTGCATGCTAACAACATCAAAGTGCATCCTTTTGCCATGTTGTCGCTCTGCAGTTGCCATGGCCAAAGCCGCTGCAAAGCCTTTAAACATATTAGGGTTTCCTCCCATTCGCCTTTTCATATGGTATGTGCTTCCTATTGAGGGAAATGCTCACTTATACGTTTTCATAACATTTTTATTGGACTTATTTGCCGCTACATACGCGTATGGGTACCTTAAAGTTAAAGACATTTTTTTGAGCGTTTTTAAGGTTTGCTTTAAGAATTTATCTTAGTTCAATGAGCTTTCAAATTCCTAGAGACAAAATAAATTTAAAATGTTTAAAATTTTCCCTAAATCTTTATTAAGTATACCTCATAAAATATATTAGATTTTATTTTCTTTTGAAAATTCAAAAATTGTTCTATTTATTAAATTTGTATTGAATTTATGCAAAGTCGAAATATTTTTAATTGTAATATAGCAATGAAAATATTAAGTACCTTTTTGTCAACCGCCATCCCTACTGATGTATGCACATTTTCTAGTTCAGCTTGCGTTGATCAATGTACACACACACACACATACACTCGCACGTTATTGCGCTTTAATTTTGACAATGCGAAGAGAGCGCATTATTCGGCTGCACGCGTACTACACACATATGCTACTGCTCACCGTTGCTCTCTTTCTCTCTCTCTCTCTCTCTCTCCACCTTCCTCTCTCTTTCTC
>JBANCZ010004440.1:0-10265 GCA_037040025.1 Sphaerogastrella javana | reverse complement strand
ATATTTGATACCAAAACAAATTTTTAAATATATTTATTAATATTTGTGAGTGTTTTTAAAACATTTTAAACAAAGTGCTGGTTGATTTTCACAAAATTGGCAGAACGTTGTAACTTTTTTAGCTCTCCTTGCAACAAAACTTTGGCCTCGTTCAGCAGCTAATGTTTTATAACATTCATGGCATCGTTTCAGTGACTTTCTTGCAGTTCCAGGATATTTCTGAAGAAAATGTGTAGTTCTTTTGGGTTTTTGCGGTATTGTAGGCATCTCATCTAGGAGCCCATCTGTAATAATTTCTCTAAATTTTAATACATCGTACTGCTTGGTACAACACTTCTTGTGAATGTCATCAACGTGACCATCTGAACACACATCTGAACTGACTTATTCTCTGCTCCATTGCATTCGGCGCCTTGATGACCTCCGGCGCAGGGTAAGATTAAGCGCCTCAGTTATACATAGGATATTTTTAATTAACTCTACAGCAACCCTATACCATAGAGATGACTACCTTCACCTGCATACTGCTGGATGCATCCATAGTCCACGAATTCAGCTGCACTTTCCATGAGAAACGTATCTCGCCCAACTACTACTGTGTACTGCAAAGTTCTTCAAGCCCCAGCATATTTCCCAAAGAGTGTCCAGTACCAGGTGTATGTAATTGTACTAGAAAATGTTATTTTAAACATAAGAATAATTTAATTAAATTATGTCGACCATAATTGTTCACTATCTATCCAAAGAGTATCAAAACTTTGCCGCTGTCGTCATTACAGGCTTGGAGTGCGTATTGAATTCAATAGTAGAACAGTGGCCCATCATTCATTCACTGCAGGCTCTGCAACCAATTGATATACAGACGAATATAACACTCAATTTGTGAGACTGTCATACGAATAATTGTGCTACTGTTGCATACACAAATACAATTCTCTTATCGTCGTTGTTTTCTTCTGCTTCGCTTAAACGTAACTGTAAGAGCACGAAAGAAATATGTATGTATGAGAGTATGCATTTGTGTAAGTGTGTGTTTGTGTGTGCATTTGTGTATATAGGTATGCGCATGTAAGTATGTACGTGTATGTAAGTATGTGTGTGTGCATGGTTTGGGCATAGCTTACGCTGTGAATGGAAGGATTAACGGAACGTATGAATAAGCAACAAAGGAAGAATGAGAAAAGATCGCAATAGAAATAGAGAGAGAGATGAAGCGAATGGCTGTGTTATGGAGAATTGGAGGAGAGAGAGCGATGGAGAGAGAGACAGACAGAGAGAGAGAGAGCGACAGAGAGAGAGCACTCTGCACTATAAATAGAACATCGCTTTGTGTTCGACCATCAGTAGACGAAGCGGAGTTAAGCATGAAGCAATTAAATGACGGAGAGCGCAAATTAAATGCGTATTAGCGACTAATGAAACGAAAACGTGCAATAAATGTATTAATTTAAACAAAAAGCATTATAAATGCAAATGTAATTGAACATTTCGATGTTATTTCAGTCTAAAATGTGCTCTCGATCTGTTCTACTCGCTGTAGCACTGGGCGCTTTGCTGGCTTTGAGTGAGTCCAGGGTAAGTCACAATATCACATGGATGTGATTAGGTGCGTTTGACTATGTATATTTATTATTGTATTTGTATTCATCCCACAGCGACCCTGCACCATTGAGATGAACAATTTGACCTGCCTCCTGCTCGATCCGTCTATGGCTCACTCATTGAGCTGTACTCTGCACAGGAAACGCATTCTCCCGCGACTTTCGATCTGGTTCAATCTGACCCACACCATCCCACATTTCAATCTACTATTGAAAACGGATGTGGTAAAGAAGGACAACTCCATCATGAATATTGTGAACAAGAAGCTCGATGGATGCTTGTTTTTAAGGGCATTCTATGGCAACTCCATATACGCCAAATTCTTCAAGCGAATTAAAATGGCCAGCAACTTTCCCGACGGGTGTCCCATTCCAGGTGTGAGTACTTCATTATTAATCATAAATTAATCACATTGAGTAATGTTTTAATTTGATTAATTGCAGAACAAACTATTTGGATTGCGCAACTATACAGTGTTGTCCGAGGAGTATCCCAGTTTTGCCCCAGCCCTCTCGTATCAGTTTGGCTTGCATATTGAAGTTGGGAATAAATCAATTGCTCATATATTTATGGCAGGATCAATAGCCTATTAATATCATTCGAAATGTTATACAAATCGAATGCATTGAGTAATCTTTGTGAGAATTCGAAATGACAGAATTATAGTTTATATTATTATAATAATGTCTTTCAACAAAATTATACTAAATGTTGTTATAATAATGTCTTTGTAAACTAATTGCCGTTCCAATCCATTAGATTTTGTAGTTAAAAAGCAATTTGGTCGCATATCACATATGATATATTAAAAGTCTATTATTAATGACAACTAATATAAATATTAACATTTATTTATAAACATACAGCAAATCTATATAAAGCCCTGCTCAATGCATTCAAATTTTAGTCTGGGGATCAGCCATGATTTATTTTGCTGTACTATTAGCATTTGCCTTGCTGCTGCCAGCACGTATTGCTCAAGCAAAGGTAAGTAGGTTTAATTTGGTATTTTTATCATAATAACAATAATCATATACTACTTTACAGCGACCCTATACCATCGAGGTGCAAAACTTCACCTGTGTGCGCATTGATGTTAAAATAATCAACGAGATACAATGTGAACTGCATAAACAGCGCATAGATCCACGAATATCGGCACGTTTCAGTTTATCAGAGCCCATTGATGAATTTAGTATGCTAATGAAATTGGAGATGGTTAGAAAGGATAATAAGAAGATCGTTTTGGCACGTCAGAAACTTGATGGATGTCGATTTCTGAGCTCACTGTACGGCAGTAATTTTTTCGCCAGATTCTTTAAGCGTATACAGAGTGTGAGCAATATACCAAAGAAATGTCCCTTAAAAAGTGTAAGTAATGAAATTAATAATAATTCCATCATTTAAATCCATAATTAATATATATATTTTTATAATTTTATAGCAAACCACATATCAGATACAGAATTATACTGTCCTAGCCGATGAATATCCTTCCGGAGTGCTGCCATTATCATATCAGTTGAGCCTGAAAACTTTCATTGCTGAAATTCCGCAGGCGGACATATTTATTATGGGATCCATTGTTTATTAAAAATCTGAACCATCAAAAGAATCACAGCAACACATCTGATGTTGCTTAACATTTGTGGCTGCAACATTTGGTTGCATGAATTTGCTGCCGTTGCAGGCAGCTTGTGTTAGCTGTGAAAGTAAGTGCGCCAAAGATTTGAATTACCAGAACTGTACCAAAAATCAGACGCGCATATATAGATATTTTTTGCGGACCATTTATGTATATATATATATATTTTTCGATGCTTTTTCACAATGGCATTATTTTGAAAGCAACAACGTTCGTAAAATGTTTTAAATTTTATTGTTTAGGTATTGTTATTCTTGCATTTGCATATGCATTTGTATTTGTATTTATATATTATATATATTAATTTTTGCTTATTTGCTGCATGTCTTGTAGTTATTTGTAGGAATTGAATTTTTGCAATATATAATACATTATGTATGGGGCAAACATTATGCTGCTTCTGCTTCTTCTCCTTCTACTTCTGCTTTTGTTTAAACAATAAAGTAACAAATGTCTTAGGGTTATACACATACACATACAATAGCTATGCAATCCGATATATATATATACGTATAGTTTGTAGAATATTGTATGTACGTTATTTACTATATATAATAATGTATGTATGTATGTATAAGTTCATGCATCTGTATATGTGTTGTATATATATGTATATTCATGCTGTTTATTATCATATTTATTTATAGCCACATTTCATAGAAGTTAAGCATACTATCTGTACAAGAATTATACGTTATTTATCTCTCTTTTATCTCCTTAATCATCGCCTTAGCTCTTTAGCTCCTTTTTTTTAGCTGTTTCGTTTATTTGCTTTGTGGTTTATCCTTTGCATGAGCATGTGGGACGTTTAGATCTCCTGCGAATTGCCATCATCCTCCAAAATGATGCTAACGTTATTATTAAAATTGAAAGATGAGAAAAACAAATTGGAAATGCATAAATTAATATGCCAATTGGCAATTGGATAAATTGCATAAACAAATTCAACTCACAGTCGTTTCCTTAACGATTTTCGCTTTCTGCGCAGTTTCTTGTATGTAAATTTGCTCGGTGAGATTTTATAGTCTTCATCAAATTCCTGCTCGATTTTAATTAGATTTTGCAAGTTCAATTGGCAGTCCTGCAGCACAAATCAATACCAATTATAATGATTATTATTATTTATTTTTATTTAAACATTACACACACACACACACATGATATGTGTTTTTTTCTCTTACCTCTAGATTTTTGAAATGCCAACGCGAATCGCTGGGCGAGCCCCCATCGCTGGACAATTGATTGGGGCAGGTGCGCATGGTGGGCCAGCACTGGCAGCGTTTGTTAGTTATCTCACAGCCCGGCTCCAGTACAATGGACTCATCCTCGGTGCAGTTGCTCAGCTGATGTTTGTATGTGAATGCCGTCAGGTGTTGCAAATCTGGCCAATGGTAATACAAAAACCCATTACAATTGACATTAACAATTAGTTATGATGCACTAACAAAACAATAATAACAACAATAACAACAAAAATAATAACATTAGTATTGGCGGCTGTATTAATCCAAACATTAAACATACATTAAGCGCTATTAATTGTATGTCTATGGGCTCCATGTTATTTTAATCTACACAAGTTTCAATGAAATTATTTATTTATTAACAATTTGCTGCCTGATTTATTGCATCATTTACATAGCGCACATAATTGAAAATAATAATATTAATATAAACAATTATAAACTAGTGAACTGTACTCTGCTATCAGATGTCCATTAATCACAGTGTATTGACTAGATTTGATTTGATAAGTGGCAGCTCTTAGACAAGGGTATTAGATACATTCATATATTATGAATTATGTTTGCATTTATGTATGCATATGTATTAAATATATATATGTTTTCTATTTCTTTCATTAATTAATAATATGAAATTCATTTATTTGTGAATTTGCTAGTCCTTCGCGAGTTTCTTCAATTTATAGTGTTGATTCAATCGAAATGAATAATAATTGGCACAGATGTCTGTCAAAGTTTTCCATTTTTTAGATCAAACTACTATTATCGACACATCGTATAAGTCGATTATTGAATTGCTTCCATAGAGCTAAGCTAAAATGTTTATAAAATATTGTATGAGGTTACATACTTACAATTTTTTTAAACATAAGTATGCTTTTCAGATTTTTATTTAATTTTGGTATATTTTAATTTTATTTTTGAAGAAAATCCATTGAAATTATGTGAGATTGAATTATGCGAAAAGTCTGCATATAGCAGTCACAGTCTTTTTCGTTTAAGATCTGCATCGATTGATATGCACACATCAATGTATACATACATACAACGTATACAATGTATACATACATACAACGTATACAATGTATACAAACATATGTACGTATATACAAAGCTATACATACATACTTTGATTATACTGACAGAGATTTGAGTTGAGAGAGAGAGGAAGAGAGCTTTGCCTATCATCATACAAATGCGACTGCGCGGCGTTGCTCGTTCTCCTACGATTTCTAAGTAGTGTACATCGATTTCGTACGGACAGCACCTAGCGTATGAAGCAAAGTGAGTTGTTGAAATGATATGCCTTCTCTTTTTCCGCATATGTAATGCACACTCTCTGCGCTCTTTTAAAATAAAATAATCAACAAAACAAAATTTTAAATACGTTAAAGCGATTATATCACTAATACTTTACAATATATATTTTAGCAATGATAAAAATAGTAAACACATTCTAATATAAATAATATTACATATTTTTTTAACCATTTTCTTTGCCCTATTCCGAGAATATAACGTCTCTCTAAATCAAATAAAAGGGCGACCAAAGTGCTCCAATTTTTCTACACTCTTTTGTTTCATATACTAGCATAAATTATTTGTGGTAAATTGTGTAAGTGAATCAATAAAATCGACCAAAAATTAAAGTGTATGCAATCTAGTCGTATATTTTATGATTGAATACAATAAATTGTTTACAATAACCTATAAATCTATAAACAAAGAAATATGCAAATATTCAAATATTGTTCTGGTTTTTCTCTAGTTCATTTCAGGTTTTGTGTAATGGTTGTGAGAGGGAGACTTTTCCTTACCCCCCAGGTACCCCCAGATAGCTGCTTGTGGTCTACTATACGTATACCATATTAAGAATTAAGTTCCTTCACAACATTTCGAATTGGTTCAATGGAAACTCAAGCGGAATTCCAAGAAACGCGCACAGAGAAAACTAAGCCTTGCTTCTACGAAAATAGCACTTGAATTTTTCATTGAATTGGAATTGGCATAGGAAAGTAATGCTGAATTATTTACTCTTCAAATTATATAATATGCTATTATATAGTATAGTATATTATTTAATGTAAGCGAATTATTTAAACTATGCATTTAAATGGCATAACTAAAACGAAAGCATAAATTTAGTAGAACTGCGGCTGCATAAATGAAAAACTGCATATGGAAAATGTAAAATTCCACTTAATAAATGTCGTAACAGCTGAAAATTCATTCAGCCAAACATGCATACATAACACACATTATACCCCATACATACACACACACACACACACAAACGTATGGGGGATATATGTACCTATATAGTATGTATGCATGTGTAGTTTATGAATTAATATGCAGCCTGCAGTCTGAATGCTCGTCTTGTTGTTCTTGTTTTCTAGTTGTTGTTATTGTTGTTGTTGTTGTTGTTGTTTTTGCTTACCCATGCACACGCCCAGACCGCTGCTAATGGGCAGTTTGGTAACACACTGCAGGGGCGGCTCACACTGGCCGGAAAAGCCGCCGGGTCCACCGCAGGATTCGCCAAGAGTTTTGGCGCAAATGCGACAGCATCTGCAAAACGAATAGAATTAGAGCACATGGTGAATCGAATGAATGGGTATGTGAGTGTAATTGCGAATGTGAGCGTACACATATGAATGGATTCACATAAAATTGATGATATATGAGTGTATGCACGTGTCAGTGTCTCTCTCTCTCTCTCTCTCTCTCTCTCTGTCTCTGTGTGTGTGTGTGTGTGTGTTGAGACTTACTGACAGGGATCCCAGAGCATTAGGCCCTTGCCGGGGCAATCTAGGGCGCGTATTACATCGCATTCCTTGGGATTGCAATAGCATTTGAGTCCATTTACCACATTGTTGTTGCCAGCTGCTGCCATTATCAGCAGCAGATAGCAGCACGAATAGATGATATAGTAGATCCGTATGTTCAAACGACCAAAATAACTTCCGTTAGCTCGCATCCTATGCGGAAGTTGCGTTTTGTTCTTATTCCTCTTGTTGCTCTCTTTGACTGACGTCGATGTTGTTTTTCCTGTTGCTGTTGTTGTTGTTGTTGTTGTTGTTGTTCGTGTTGTTTTTATTTTTGTTGTTGTTACTTTTTTAGCTTTTGTTGCTTTTGCCTTTGCCTTTGCCTGTTCTATTGTTGTTGCTGCTCTTGTTGTTGTTGTTGTTGTTGTTTTAGCCACTGCTGTTGTCCTTGTGCGTCTATCCATGCCATTGACTCTGGCTACTCCCACAGTGCCACCCACTACTGCTGCTGCTGCTGCTGTTGCTCCACCACCAACGCCTCTGCCATCGCCGAGTGCTCTTCCGCCCATTTATAGGCAATTTTTATTGTGTTTCTACTGCTGCCGTTGGCACTGGCACTGCCACGGACTCCTGTTCGCTTTCAGGCTTTGTCCTTGTTGTTGTTGTTTGGGGTCGTTGTTGTTGCTGTTGCTGTTGTTGTTGTTGTTGTTGTTGTTGTTTTGTTGCTCGCCAGGCAATTTGCATGTTGACTGCAAACCGAAAGCGTTGTTAAATGATTAAAATGCCATAAACTATGCCACGCCTTGTGTCCAAGGCTTTAATGGGCTTTTATATAACCCTGCCCTGCTTCCTTTTATGCCGCCTCTTCCTGCCACACACACACACACAGACACACAATCGCCCACCCACTTCCCTACCCCCCTCTTTGGCTCATTTCCTGATTGCACTGCTACTGTTTGGTAACGACTTTCTGCCTAATTTTACCGCATTACTCGTTCGCCTGCCCATCGCCCAGGGTGGACTGCGTCGGAAATGCTTTCTGCCATTTGGCGTTAAAATAGCCAAATATTTGTATCAATGC
Organism: Sphaerogastrella javana; assembly: GCA_037040025.1. Taxonomy (NCBI): domain Eukaryota; kingdom Metazoa; phylum Arthropoda; class Insecta; order Diptera; family Drosophilidae; genus Sphaerogastrella; species Sphaerogastrella javana. The sequence continues at coordinate 1,925 of JBANCZ010004440.1, read as the reverse complement.
GTAAGGCTCTCGCACTATTCGAAACCCAGTGGAGTTCATTTAGTTTTAGCCCACATGTGCTTTAGTTAAATCGAATTATATTATATTTAATGTGCTTATGCTAAAACTAGTACAAACAATGTAATATAAAAAAAAAGTGTAATTCTATATAAGCTTAAAGCCTTTGCATATAAACAAAAACTAATTTGTGCAACTTAATATTCTCGATATGTTTTTTATGGAAATTGAATACTAATTAAGCACAAATTTTTGCATGCTCTTAATAAAAAAAGTTGTTTGTAATAATACTAACAAAATGTGATATACTTTTGTTGGTTTTACCTTAATTAAAATCAAATAGAAATGTATTACAATTCAAATGAACTGCTAATGTAAAACAAATATTAAAAAAAAATTTATAAATATATATAAATTTATGTATATATATAAATTTAGATACAAACTACGTTTATCTCTCCTCATCATTTCTAGTTCTATGCAAATAAAAATGATTTGTATGCCATGAATGGCTTCGAGTACTCCTATCTCTTTCCATTTCATATGCTGTCAACTATTTCAATTGCATTTCCCAAATCAATTAAGCAAAAATGTCACACACAGAGCAACAAAAACAAAAACAAAATCAAAAAATCCAAAAAAATACCAAACAAAAAATCTACAAAAAATACAGCATGATGTATGATTTTGTTGTTGTTATTATTGTGTTGTTGTTGTTGTTTTTACTGTATTTTTCCATCAGTTTTGCAGTGGAAAATGAAATGCAATTTTTGCTGAATTCAATTAATTCCATGCGAATAAATTACTGAAATTTTCATTTAATTTACACATGAGCAACATTGTGGTATTGTTGTGGCACACACACACACACACACACACACTCCCTAGACAGACATCCACTCACACTTTGACAGGCTTAAAGTGTTGCCTTGGTTTTGTGGAGGGGGGTATGGGGAATGGGGGGCAGGTCTTAAATCCAAGAGCATTCAAAAGTTTTGTTATGAAAAATTAACTCACAATTGTAACATTTGTTGGAGCAAAAAACTTTTGCTGTTATTTTTTAGCACGTAAAACTAAGTTTTTGACTGAGAGATACAGAGTGAGAAAGGGAAACAAACGGAAAGAAAGGAAGGGGGAGAGAGAGGGAGGGAAAGTGAGGGAGGTAGAGAGATAGAAGCACTATAAACATACGAGTCGTAACTGTTCGGAATTTATCTTTGGAGCAGCTAAGCCTCAAATATTGCTATGGTTTGAGTATTTGTATTGAAGCTCTTGCTGCCTTTTGTTGCTGTTGTTGTTGTTGTTGTTGCTTGTTGTTTGTTGTTGTTGTGGTTGTTGTTTGTTGTTAGTGTCGCTGTTGTAATTAAAGCAAAACTTATTGCGGCAAGCAGTTGGCTGAGGCAGAAATTAATTTGTGTTTAACAATTCAAAAGATACTTGAGGCTCAATACGCTTGGCTCAGTTCTGCTGCCCTGCGTTTCTGCTTCACTGAGGCAGCAAGGACCAGGGCCGGCCATTCGATATGCCGCAGGAAGTCAAAGGCTGAGTGCCGCTGGGCAGGGGCAGGGGCGGTGGGTGTGATAGGGGCAGTGGCAGTGGCAGTGGCGGAGGCGTTGGCATGAAAGGGGGGAATGTATAACGAATCGAATTGGCGAATGGCGAAATAATCAACATTTGCTTTTGTGCTGGTTTATGCTTATGTATTGGTTTGTTTGTGTACGTATATGTGTGTGTGTAAGTGTGTATAGTATATTTGTCGAGCGCCAAGCACTTGTGTATTTGTATTGCCTTTCGCACATACAATAACAATAACAAAAGCAACAACAAAAACACAAACACTTGAAATATTGTCCCAGTTATTGTTGTTGCTGTTGATGTTGTTGTTCCTGTTGTTGTTGTTGTTGTTGTTGCTTTTGTCGGTTTTAGTT
>JBANCZ010004439.1:0-10266 GCA_037040025.1 Sphaerogastrella javana | reverse complement strand
GACAGACAGACGGACATGGCTCAATCGACTCGGCTTCTCATCCTGATCAAGAATATATATACTTTATGGGGTCTGCCCCATAAATTTTCTGCATAGGCCATACACCAATCATCGTGAAGTATCTGAAATCAAGGTGTTACGTACTACATACGGACAGAGAGACTTCGACTTCTCTTATTGATCAAGAATATATATAACAAAGTTAATAAAAACTTTGGGTTTTTTAAATACAGTGTCTGAAAATAATAGATCAAATTTATATAATAAAATTGACTATTTAATATGTGATATATGTGTACTGTTACATAAACTATTGGTTTGGTTAAAAATATCTGATAATGCCTTGGCGTAAAATAGGGTAAATGTGCAGAGTACTTCTAAATAAAATGTCTTTCTATTTAAATTGCAAATAGAATTTTATTAAAACTTATACAAGTTTGTTATCAATGTAATTCAGGCTATGATAAGATGTTGACATAAACTATTGGAAGTAAATGGAATGGTTTGTTCGCTTCGTGTAAATTCCAAGAAATTGTAGTTATGGATTTAATAGGGTTGGAATCGACAATCACAATGATTAATGATTAGAACTGTATATATATAGCAGTAAAATGCATGTGATTGACTCAGTTTCTTCAGTTCACTATGAGGGTGTTCATTGCATTTCTGGCACTTGTTGTGTACGTACAGGCTATTTCATATACTGATGTACTGAAATCGGAATGGGATGCATTTCAATTGGAGTACGAGAAGAGCTACGAGGATCAATTGGAGCAGGAGCTAAGAAAGCAGATATTCCTGGATAACAAAGAAAGGATTGATAGGCATAATATCCGATATGAAGCAGGCGAAGAGACCTATGCAATGGGTGTGAATCAGTTCACAGATTTGCTGCCCGAAGAATTGGATAACTTTATGCTGAAAGATCTGAATGTTACGGATTTTACCAAGAACGCTGACTTCATGTATATACCGCCCGAGAATGTTGATGTGCCAAACAGTTTTGACTGGCGTAATTATGGAGCGGTCACCCCAGTAAAGAATCAGGGGAAATGTGGATCTTGCTGGGCATTTTCCACTGTTGGCTCTTTAGAAAGTCAGCATTTTCTGCGCACACGCCACTTGGAGTCACTGTCAGCTCAGAATCTATTGGATTGCTCCAGTCAACCTCCGTATAAAAATAATGGCTGTGATGGTGGTCATATGAATGAGGCATTCAGGTACATTATTGCAAATGGTGGTATCGATACCGATAGCTCTTATCCCTATAGTGGTAAGAAAGAGAGTTGTCGATTCAAGAAGAGCTCCATTGGAGCAAAAGTCAAACTAGTGGCTATTGTTGAAAAGGGCGAAATAAGTTTAGCTAAAACGGTTGCAACTAAAGGTCCTATTTCTGTTTCAATCTATGCTAGTTCAAAATTTATGAGTTATAAAGGAGGAGTCTTTAATGATCCCAGTTGCACCAAAAACCCGAACCATGCCGTTGTTGTTGTGGGCTATGGCCATGATGAGCGTGGTGGGGATTACTGGTTAGTGAAGAATTCCTATGGCACGAAGTGGGGCGAGTCGGGATATATACGCATGTCTCGCAACAAAAATAATCAGTGCCACATAGCTAGTAATGGTTTATTGCCTATTGTTTAGCAAAAATTATTTGTTTATACTTTATATGTTTTCTTTAATATGAAATATAAATATAAAACATATGTATATAAAATATAAATTTTAAATTAAAGAGAATTAAATATATAAACATGAATTGAACTACTTGAATTTGCTGTGACACAGAAAATTGCTAAAACTGGCTGAATGTAAAAAATATTAATTTATTTATTGATCATAATAAAAAATATCCAACAGAAGGGACTGGCCCGACAGTACGGACCCTGTGTTTAGTATTTTCTGAACAGAATAGTATTTTTGGGGCAGTATAGTATTTTTGGAGCAGAATAGTTTAGTGTGGCATGTTTTTTCGAAATAGTATAGTATTTCGGTGCTGTATTGTTTTATCGATAATTGATTTCGATAGTTAATATCGATATAGATATCGTTAATCGGTAATCGATAAAATAGTAGGAGTGTAATGTAGTAATGTAATTCCAGTTTCAAAACTGCACCTTGTAAGCCGATTTCAAGCCTCAGGAATACACCAGTTGGGGATTGGGGATAGCTATCCAAAATTTGAATATGAGAGTAGGCGTGTAAAGAAATTCAGCACATAAGTATGTGCCAACGCACAACGTTCTATCTCCAAAATGGCGCCTGGTAAGGCAATTATATTTTGATATCCAAAATGTGAAAATGACGGTAGCTGTATAATGTGAATGTACAAATATGTGCTAAATCAGAACTTTCTATCCTTAAAATTGCATCTGGAATTCGCAGTTTTAGTTTATAGGATCCAACCATTGGGGAGTGGGGGCAGGTATCCAAAATTTGTAATAAACTTGATCTGCTTCGGCCATACAGCAAATATGGTGCCATATATGAATACTGCAGCTCTTATAGTTTCCCAAATCTAGGTGTTCATACAGACTGACAGACAGACAGACCGACAGACAGACAGACGGACAGACAGACAAACGGACATGGCTCAATCGACTCAGCTTCTAATCCTGATCAAGAATATGTATACTTTATGGGGTCGGCCACGCCTCCTTCTGCCTGTTACACACAAATCGACTTTGTATAAAGATAATAGACCCTTTTGTGTTTTTTAGACCTTCTGTTTATTATTATATACCTACTTTTATATACAAATTTTGGATACATATCCCAAATCCCTCACTGGTGGGGGTTAAAAGGTTAAAAGGTGCAATTTTGAAGCTAGAACGTTGTGCTTTGGAACATATATCTAAAACATTACACATCTACTTCTATATCGATTAATGATATCGAATATCGATATTAATTATCGAAATCGATAATCGATTAAACTATACAGCACCGAAAAAATTATACAGCTCCAAAAATCCATATCACACCGGAAATACTATTCAACACCAAAAGTACTGTACTTCCCCAAAAATACTATTCTGTCCCGAAAAGACCATACTGCCCCAAAAATCTAAACACAGGGTCCCCACTGTCGGGCCAGTCCCTACTGTTGGATATATTTAGTCATATAATTGAAAAGTTTATTTTTTTGGTACATCTTTAAACTTTAAATTAATTGCAATTAGGTACCATAACTTAAAATAACTGCGGGAAGTAACCGGATAATTTTTTGACAGAAGGTACTGGAAAGCTATAACCCTAAAGCTGTCTCAAATCAAATCCTGTACATGTTTTAGAACAGTCATGGTAGGTGAATGCTCAAATGGTTTTTTAGATCATGTCCAATTTGCTCAAAGAGTATTATTTCAAAACAATTAGTCTCATATTTTGTAATCGACAAAAACCAAATGGACAAAGGAAAACGCCTTCGGATTATAACAGAATAGCAGAATCAAATGTAAAGCAGTGAATGACTTTGAGCCTGTATTAAGTCATGCTGGGTGGGAATCCTTCCGAGGCATTTAGCTCACACTCCGTAATAATAGCTTCTATTCGGTGTAAAAATGTTCACTTAATATTCTCTTTGATATAGTCCATGTTTTGGATCTGAAGAGGGGCTAGAGAATATACTGGCCCAGGTGCGGTGCGAGGGTTGTTCGCATTTGGGGGACGTGTCACAGCCTAATGAATTTTGCGAAGAGAACACAGGCGTTGATTGTTTAGGTGTAGGGTTTTTATAATGAGGCAACCTCAGAGCGCGACACATGTGTAGCTCACAGTTTGCGAAATGTATCTGCCATAAACTTTGCTATCAACGTGTCGCCATCGTCCCAGTATTGCCCGTGACACATTCACTTCCTCTTTTCCCTCTTCCTCTTCCTTTCGCTGTGACTCTGGCTGTGGCTGTGGCAGTGGCAGTAGCAGTGTCAGTGTCTGGTTCCGTTCTTGTGTCCGGGGTTGGTGGAGTTTCCATTAACGCATTTGCATAAATATTTATATACACGTATCACTATCTCACTCGCTGTGTGGCGCTTGCCTTCTCGCTTTCTTGTCTCTTGGCTCTGTAAGTCCCTGTTCTTGGTTTTCACCTTTAATGCGACACCCTGGCAGAACTTTAAAATGTTGCGCTATTTCCGCCCGTTGTTTCCTATTATTTTTATTTTAGGGAACGTTTGACAATTTGTCTGCAATCCCATTGGAAGTGTCCTGCTGCGAGCAGTCATATTCCAGGGTATACAACATATACAACATGTATGTATAAACATACAACTTTTATACCATAATATAGCAAAAAAATATATTGCTACGGCGGAAATTTCAGCATGAATGATAGATAATTAACTACCTAGTTTTACAATTACCAAAACCAAGACAGTAAATTCGTCTAGAACATAGAATCTCCTCGAGAAGTATGCAACAGTAAACTTAGCACCCTCTTAAATTTACACAAAGTCGGGCTGATTTCTTCAAGCAGGCCCAGCAGCAAGACAACTGGAAACAGCGAATGGAAGAGGAAGAAAATGTAAATTCAGGTTTATTAGCATACAGATTTTGTGACAGTGCAAAAGATTTGCCAACGCTCCAAGAAAAAAGTAAATAAATAAATACAAAACCACCGAAGACAAATGCAAAATTTAGTTTGCAAATAAGTTGAAATACACACACACATATATATGTATATATATATAACGGTCTTGCTACATGCAAATTTCAGTTAAGTAACAATTTAAGAGACAGACAAAAGTTTGCCACAAAAGCGAAACAGAAATCAAACAAAACAAAGCCAAACAAAAGAACAAGCTAAAGCAAAGGCCAAAGCAATTATAATAGGAAGAGGAAAATCAAATGATGTGCTTTGTGGTGGAGGTAAGGGCTAAGTCTGAGGCTGAGACTAAGGACACAGACTCAGACATGAAAATCAAACGAAATTAGAAATTTAAACTGATTTAATGACAGGTCTCTCTTCATCTGTGGATCGATCCATTTACATGATTTGGCCTACCGCCGTGTAATCCATATTAATATTGATTTAGTGTGGGAGCGATGGGGAATGGGGTACATCGAGAGTGGTTGATTGACAGTGAAGTCGAGACGGTGCCACAGACAGGCAGGCAGACAGCAGCTCGTACGTAATAATCATTTGATATAAAAATTGCCTGGAATTATTGAATTAACATATGCTCGATTTGATCGCAAGCATTCCTCTGTCTGCAACAGAGAACACAACTTGAATATATGTGAATGTGAATTTAAATGCGAATGAATGGGGAGAGCCGTATTTGCCTCTGTGTCTGAGTATGACTGGCTTTGTGTGCTTGTTTGGGTTCGGAGACATTTGCCAAAACGTATTAGACATGATTGATTGCATTGAGTAATAATAACATACCCAGGATGTTCAAGTGCCTCTCTCTGTTTCTATTTATGTGATTGTGAGTCTGTGTGAGTGGGTAACAAGTTTGGGGAGGTCGCCTCCTGTTTGTATGTGTGCAAGTGTCATACATAGCTCCACTGTTAGCTACTTTAGAGGCTATTCTCAGCTGCTCACAAGCATAAAAGAGATTACAAACGGAATTGTATGCTTTGCGTCTGATACCGACTTTTGAGGCAGACCCCTTGTATAATTTGACCGTCCCTAGAGTGTCACACTTTTGGTATTACGTGCCGAAATTCAGATTAAGCAATATTTTTTAAAGAAACGGTTTAAAAAGTATCTGCATCTATCTACAATATATGTTTAGTTATGGTAAGTCGATGTACTTTCATTTGCATTTTATCAAATGCAGTCTACCTACGATATAAGAGTGTCAAAAAGGTTTTAGTTTATTCATTTGAAAGTTGACTGCACTCCCAGATATTTGTATATTACATATAAATCATGTTATATCGAATAGCTAATACTGAGTTTCTCAAATACTATTGAAAGCAATACTTGAACCTATCCATGTGTAGAGATAAAAGAATGTTATTTTTGAGTTCAACTTTTACTGGAAATTTGTATATGCTCAATCTAAACAAAATTAAGTTCAATTGTTGTTTCAAAGATATAAATAGGTGTGTTTAAAAACAATATACTTATTTTAGTATGGTAAAGGCATTTATGCAATATATTGCTTATGCTTTCAGCCAATAATGTCTTTGTGTAGTGTCTGGAACATATTTTACTTGAGTTTTCATTGTACGAGTGTTTAGCTATTTACCGTGTGGGTCTTCGTTGACCTACTTAGATATGAAGGAGCAGATACTCAAGTGAGTGAGCAGTGAGTTGTAGGAGTTTGAAAGAGTGTATAATTTTACAGGGGGTGGCGAGTTTTGAACTTTCACTGGGGTACAAAGAGAAGAAATGAAAACTTACCTTGAATCGATACGCTGTAAAAAGTCCAACCGGCTCAAGTGCAATTCGCGCAAATGGAACAAGTTTAAAAATGCCACAGCGGGCAACTGGGCGAAGCGATTGCCACCCAAGTTCAAATAAGTGAGATTCGAAAGTTTCGAGAGCTGCTGAATGGGCACCATCTGCAACAGAAAGAGAAGAAGAATGAGAGATAGAGAGGGTCAAGAAAATAAATAGAGAGATAGAGATAAAATGTGAGAATAGACTGGATATTCATTTTATTTTGAGCATTTAGACTAAGTGATAGCCAAGTTCGTTTTAGACGGCCTTATAAAATGTTAATGCCAACCACTCAACTTTAAAAACGTTTTGCGGCTGCACATGGTAGTTGCCATATACCCTGCACCTGCCCTCGCCCCGAGATGCTTTCACTGCACCCCTATCTGACACTTATCCCTTCTAGTCGTTTTACAGTTTTTTATTTGTTTCTAAAAGCTAAAAAGCATCTAAAATGTTTGGGATTGTGAGCAGATATCGAGGGGGTAGTGCAGGACAGAATAGCGAGCGAATTGAGCAAAATCTTCTGCTATTCAACAATAAAATACAAAACACTTGAAAAGCGCAGCTTTCCCGCCGGCTGCAGCGGAAACGGAAACGTCATGTACGTCATGTACATCCGTGCGCATTTCTGATGTCTGACCGAAGCGCCAAATTTCCTCTGTATGTGTGTATATACCTATATGGTGTGATTTTATGTATATCATTCATACACACATACATACATACATACATATATAATGTGTATATGCATGCCTGTGTTTGGGCAATACAATCAATCTTGCAACCAATTTGTTGGGGGCCAACAACAATGGAAACCCAGCAAAGTCTTCTCTGGTAGAGGCAAGGCTTTTGCATTTGCCCCTGCTCATTTTTTGGCTGCTTCATAAAAAAGGTTGTACTTGTGTTATTTGCGTGGCAGTTGCCCCCAGTCTTCGGCCTCCACTCTACGCCTTGTAAGCTGCATCCGCGTAAGTCGGCTCGCGTGTCGGAAGCTACGTGCCAAACGTCCGGACACGAAAAGCGCTAGCGATAACGTAATGAACAACGTAACAGAGAGAGGATGGTGGGGTCGGGGATTGCGGAACGCGAGGTCTGTGCCGAACTCATAAGGCAAACAGTAAGAGGAATAAAGCATTAAGCATACGCAATATAGGCCAAACGCTGCAATTGTTAACCTAATGGCAATTTTCAGCTCAAATTTAACACCCTTCTGAACTTGCAGGGGTCAGTCGGGTATTTGCTTTGCACTGCAGAAATGGTGGAGAGGGCCGCGAGCGGTTGACTAATTAAAAGGATTGGGCCTCGAACGGAGCGGGGGAAAAGTCAGGCTGGTTCTGATTCTTTTGGGCGGTTCCCTTGTCGACGCAGCGCAGCGTGAATAGTCGAGAAACGAGGGAAGCAAGCAAATTAAATGGCATGGTTAGCGGCAGAAGAGAGAAGAGGTCCGATGTGTACAAAAGAAAGTGAAATTTTATTGACTTTGATTTTTTAAATTAATTTCACTTCTTTCTATTGCCATTCGCTTTGACGTAACGGTTGCCTTGGAATTGCAGCTCTGGTTAAATTTTGTTCTTGTATAAGTTTCGTTCTTGAATAAAGTCAATTGAAACCTTTGATAAAGAATATAAAGTATGGCCTACCTTGTTGAAAGCCAATGTTTAAATGAATTTATGCTATATCTGTCATATTTCAACTTCTACTTCATATTGTATTATTGAATTTAAAAGGAAGGTATTGCGTCAGGACCTTTGGGTTTTCAGAGATCTAGCTTTAGCTTTTTGTTCTTTGTGAACAAAAATATGAGGAATATCCGTAATAGTTCGACAAAGTTAATATTTTCATTTAATTATCAAAGAACAACAGTTTCCCAACGATTATATAAGAAGCGACAATAAATACGTACATGGTATTATAAACGAAATCAAAAATATCAATGTACACAGCAAAGGTTGCGTTTGTAGTGTAATTGTATTTGTATGGATGTACAGTCGACTCTCGATAATTCAAACTTTCGATAATTCAAACCTCTTACTAATTCGAAGCTAACACGAGTTCCCTACAAAACTTCATAGAACACAAACTATTCGATAATTCGAACTCTCGATAATTCGAAGTATTTTTAGGGTCTCTTGGAGGTTCGAATTATCGAGAGTCGACTGTAGTATAATATGCCAGAGTTAAGAATTGTGGCAGTATTCATAGTGTAAAATCGATTATAAATTCAGAAAATATTTCTGCAATATCGACATGATGGTCGATGTGCTGATGGTTTATGCTATTATTTTGGCGGTCATTTTAAGTGCAATAATATTTATCCGTAAAATGCAAAATCGCAAAATTGCAAATTCTCGACTGAGAGCACAATAAATACAACACCGACAATTGCGAATAAATGTGCAAAAATATAACATATGATATGCGAAAACAAATATGCTGCATCGTGTGTGTATTTTGGATAAATTATGTAGAGTGCACAATTGCGCATAAGCAATTTGTATGCAAATAAAGAGTTTGCTTTCATTTAAATCCGTTGACATTGAATTTGGGAAATGTGATTGTATTTGTGTGATTGCAGGCACTTTCAAAGTATTCTATATAGATTTAGTTATTCGTCATTTAGAGAACCAGATCAGGACCAAACACATACTTTTGATTCCGATTTATAGAGTATGAGTACTTAGTTCGTACTATGTCAGGACTACAGACTACACTACTCAAAGCAAGGGCTGAATGCATTTTTATGCATCCTCTAATCACGGATTGGAAGAAGGTTCATGTTGCGATATGCTAGCAAAGGCAAATGCAGTTTTGAAACAAAACAGTGACTGGCATGGATAGAATGGATACAGCATGTCATATACGAGTAATACCACATCCACATGTATGAGCCTTTTTGGGTGTATGTGTATTCACGTCTAGATACCAGTCTGGCCTGCACGGAAGCACTACCACACGCAAAGAAATACCCTCGTACATATATAAATTTATGGTCGTTAAAAAGGGATAAAGGACTACACACTGCAGCAGCACTAAGTACTTACCTCTGCGACTGAGAGGCTGAGAGACAGAGACTGAGAGACTGTGAGACTAAGCAGGTGTAGCTTATACAGATGGACCGTAGTCAACGGCAACCGACAGAGGAATTTATGGCGCTTGGAATCAGTTCGAAACTACTTAAAATACCTTTTGGCATTTTGCAGTTGGAATATAGTATGCACATACATATATAGTATACCAGCAGACTGGTGTGTACTCTACCCTGTTCACTATGGCGTTACCACGTGCACTAAACTATGCTACGGACATGGAACTCTGTGTCCTCCTACCACCGCTTGTACCTTCGCCCAATTCTTCAGCTGCCTCTAGTTCAGATTCATTCTTCCTGCTGGAAGATACAATGAAAAAACAAAAAATGCAGCTGATTGCTCTAAGCAGCACGCTTACCCTGAACTGAAATATGGCGACTTTGTTTTAGCATAAGCATAATGTTATGGTATTTCCTAAACTGCATTCCACATCCACCTCCACCGCTTCCACCTGCTCCAGTTCCCATTCTCTTATCTTCATCCCATTTCCTCTACTATTCGACGGTTGCCTGAACGTTGTCCCATTGCAATATTATGCTCAAAGATTATTGCCGCTGACATAATGCATTCATAACAGCATTGATTTCATATTCAATCCTAGAGTGCCGCCTGTTAGGCTCTCTGCGCTTAAATGTTCAATACGGTAGGGACGCATCCGACAGTTAGGACCCTATACGTTTAGTACGGTATCGTTAAGTATTTTTAGTTTTGTTGTTGTTGCGGGGAAGAGGAGTGGTGTTGGTGTTGGTGATGCTGCTGCTAATAAAACACACACTCGCGCACTTTACAATA
>JBANCZ010004438.1:0-10267 GCA_037040025.1 Sphaerogastrella javana | reverse complement strand
GGGTCTAAATAATATGCACTTCCGTAATAACTTCCGAAGATAGATATATATATAGAGAGAGAGAGAGAGAGAAACATAGGAAGAGACCGTATGTCCTGCGGCTGCCTTGCGTGTGTCTGTCGAGCGGCACAACGACACCTTGTTGTTCCACGCCCTCCACTGTTTCTAACAGCGCCGCGATCTTGCCAGATCCTTGCTGCTTCCCACACTCGATCTCGATCAGCGTATCGGTGCGTTCGTTGTTACCCGATCTGCTGTGAGAACGAACGAAATTATCATAATTTTCATTTCCTTTTAGCGCTATTATCCTTTGGCCGTCTCCAAATGCCGTTGCACTTGTGTTCCCACACACACACACACACACACCCTCACACACACACACACCCTCACAGATACACACAGTGATTTCTTTGAGTTGTTTTATCTTTGTTTGCTTTGTGGTTGGCTCTCAGGACCTGCGCCTGTGTTTGCATTGCACTTGTTTCTCTGGATCCCTTTTCCTTGCGTTTGTGTTTGCTGTGATTTGATGCTGCTCATACATATATTTCTGAGAATGTGTGTGTGTTTGTGTTTGTGTGTATGTGAAATTCCATTACACTTCGCTACGGTATATCACTTTTGGTTTCTTACTTTTGATTTCGTTTTTCATGCGCCTGGGAAATTGGGAAACTCTCTAATGGTGTTACCTTTGAAATTCATTTGGCATAATTAATTTCCATTCCATGCTACGACTATGGAAATGTTCAACAAAAATATACTAATATATGATAATATAATATAGTACATATATATACTATATATAAAATATTATACTTAGTGTAACCCATTGATCCATTGTAGAATTAATGCTTCCAATTAGGCCTTAAAAAACAGGAGACTTCAATTTTTCATAGCTTTTTTCAGATTATAGAAAAATTGTGTTTAAATGGACTATACAGTAGGGCTGGCGCCTAACAGTAAGATCCAAATTTATAAACAATTGTTGATTAAAATTATGTTAAAGTTTGAATAATAGAAATTTTCATAAACAATAGATCTTGTGCATAGTGTTCAACTGTCTGTGAAGTCCAACTGTTCGGCTTGTTGAAACTAGGTTAAAGATTCTTGGATTCCTGGTACATGTCTTGGCCATGTCACAGAAATCTAGCCTATTTAATTGTCATTAAATTAACTGGTCAAGACATTGTTGCAACTGATTTTTCCCACAGCTAAGCCCAAAAACCATATAATAGAGATATTCTCCACAACGAATAACAAACAAACAACAAAGTCATGTAGTTTTTAGCAGGAATTCTCCCACACAAACACACACACACACACACACACACATACATATACACGCTGAGATTTGGAATTTGTTTGTATGGCCAATGCGATCCTTTCTCGTCAGACCAAAGGATAATATGAAATGGTATCTATACCCATCTACCATCTACCTGTGCATCCAGCGAATTCAAATCGCCTGCATTTTTCACACGACCCAAACAAGAATGGACCCCGATACGAGAGTCCTGTGGCAACAAGTGCAGCAGCATTTTTATCAATATCAATTCGACCTGTAGCAAATATGCGTGAGAGTATTGAGCGACATCAGATTTGCGTAATCAGTTCACATATATATATATTTATAATATGCCATTCCTTGAGCTCAATGAGCCAAGTCCTGGCAGGTAAACGCCACAAAAAGTTGAAACGGAAGTGCCCACGCGTCGACCTCTTGAGAATATATACATTTATATAGTATATGAAGTAGGGGTTAAGCAATTCAATTATGAGTGCGTACAAATTTATATTATATCATGCATATCCTTTTGTGGTACAAATTGCTTTCGATTTTCTTTCTCCCTATTTTCTATTTGTTTCTTTAGTTTGCCCCTTTTCACGCTGTGCATTGAAAACTGAAAGTTACTTCCGCTTCCAGCTGAGATTGCTTCCGACAGTAACCCAACCTGCTGCCATATGGCTACATTTACTTCATTGAATCTTGGAGGAAAGAGTGCCGCTATACAGCAAACACTAATATGACTACATTTTTAGACCCTGTGCTTAAAAAACACAAAAGGGTTTATTAACTTTGTGCAGGCAGAAGGAGGCTTGACAGACCCAACAAAGTATATATATATTCTTGATCAGGAAGGGAAGCTGAGTCGATTGAGCCATGTCCGTCTGTCTGTCTGTCCGTACCACAGCATAAAAAAGGTACACATTCTTTGTGGCACAGATATTCTCGGTTCTGCTGTTCAGATTATCGATTGCTAATTGCCAATTATGGTAATCGATGGCTGATTTTAATATTAAATGAATGGTCGCTAATCATCCCCACTGATTGTTAAATATTTTTTATACAGGGTATAGAAAAAAGCGTTAAAGTTCTTTGTTTTAATCAGTTGATTTAATTTTTACAATTGCTTTCGAATGTATTATGTATGTATGTATTTAGTGCATATATTAACAACGTTCTTTAGCAACGTTGCGCACTTGGCCTAACTTACATCAATATCAATATCAATATCAATTAATTAATTATAAATTTGTTTATAAAGTAATTATAATTAATATAGACTTTTTATACAAGGTATTTGTTTATATTATTGTTTGTTAAAAATTTGGCTTTCGTCTGAGCATTATGTTTATACAGAGAATCGTGTTTTGTTCGATTGCTTTAAAAAGTTAATGAACTCATTTCGATATCAATAATATAAATACATCTAATATATATTTATATATATAGATGAATTATATTATTCAATTTACTTAAGACTAGTTTAAACTATGCGAATTTGTTTCTTCTTTTGCTGTTTGTTTTGTTCGTTCTATTCGTATTTGTTGTTACTTATGTCAATTGCCATTATTTGTAATTATTTGTGCATTAGATTTATGTTAGATTTTTTGTGCTTAATTTGGCATAATTTTAAATGCAGAATTTATTATAATTTGTTGTATTTAGTTTTGGTCAATTAAAATTTAAATAGTTCTCGTATTTACTAATTGCAAAATGTTTGCTGTGCTCGTTTTAAATGTTAACTAGGCTGAACTGCTCGCCCCGCCCATTCTGAGGGGGCGTTCAGTTTATAAAATATTTACAAAAATTTTCATTAGCTGCACGTGCGATCGATCAACTAAGTCTACTCAAATACAAAATGTACAAATCTCGATCTTAGATTCCTTTTTTTTGTTTCGTTTTAGTTGTATATAATAAAATCATAAATCATTTGTATATAGGAAAAAGGCAAATGTGTTTCTTTTGTTTATAAACATTGCGACAATTAATAAAAGCGCTTAAAATTATGAATCTATATGACAAGACGGGTTACAGTTTACACTATAAGGACATCATGAATGATCTATTCGGGTTATAACTTAAATGGGGCTACGAGCTCTCTGATTTGTGAATATTGCTCTGCCCTCTTTGGCATATATATATATATGCCCGACCCCTGCACAAAAATCGTTTCAAAAGGAAAAACAAAAATCAATAATAATAAAAAATAATAAAAAATAAAACATATTTGTTTACAATTTTTGTAATATGGCTACGCTATCAGTCCATTGTTCGTGTTGAAGTCGATTTTGGATTTGCATTTGGATTTGAAATATCGATATAGTAGTAATGCTTTAACATTATCCGAGTATGTCTCCGCGTGTCTGAGTGTTGAGTTTTGAGTGCGAATGCGAGTGCGAGTGTGAGTGCGAGTGTGAGTGTGTGACTATGTGTGTGTGCTTAGCACAAGTCGCTCTCGTTGCTCATGCTCAATCATCAGAGTATGTCGGGCGTATGCGTTTCATCGTGCGTATGCTGCAGCAGCCCCTTGCGCTCATCTGGCGCCTGACTCAGTGCTATCTCCACGCTGGCTGGCTCTGCAATGGCATCGGCGTACATGGACTCGTACACCGGATTGGCAAAGTTACCCTACATATGACAGAATAGCGTTATATAAAATATAAATTCATTGAAAAATCCAATAATTACCTTGTCATCTTCGTGTGCAAACGGTGGCGCTTCATCCGCATCGCCGCGATACATGGGATTCGTGAGCATAATCTCCACGTTGTCCGTGAGACGGGCATGCGAGAATGGCTGCGCTATGCGATGTTTTCTGCAGGAACAAACAATATAGATATTAATCAATTGATACGTTCAAAATCAACTTAATCAATCACTCACTTGAATAAGTATATAGCGCCACCAAAGACGGCCACCAGCATCATGGTGACGGCCAGTATAATGGCCAGCACAGAGAACACACTGGACGTCTCCTCTTCACCGCTCAGGGCATCGGCGCTCTCGGCCAGACAGGGCATAATACGCTTGTCATCGCAGAGGCACTCATTGATGGAGCTGCCCGTGCGACAGACGCTGCACTCGCCGACACAACGAGGCGGCAGCTCACAGAAGACGCCCTGCCATTCGCCAATGCAGCTACACTCGGGCAATTGGTACTCATTGAGATGGCAAACAGCGCCATTGGCACAGTGATGCACACAGGGATTATCATCGCCAACGGGCTGAGTGCAGAACTCGCCGTTCCACCGTTCTGTACAATTACACATGGCAATGCCCTTGATGACATGGCAGGTGCCAGAGTTCTGACAAATGATGCCAGTGCAGGGATCACGCGATGGCAGCTGCGAGGCATCACAGAAACGTGGCGGATTCGAGGTCTTGCACAGATCTGATTCACAGCGATCGCCAATGTAACGCGTGGCACAGGTGCAGGTCAAACGATGACCGCGATCCATGCAGGTGCCGCCATTCAGGCAGAAATCGCGACACGAATTCGCCTCGCAGTGTTCGCCGTAGTAGCCGCTGGGACACTTGCACTGGCGCTGTCCCTTGGCACCAATGCTGCAGGTGCCGCCATTGCGACAGAAGTCCGCGCACTCATTGAACTCGCAGCGTTTGCCAGTGAAGCCGTCGGGACATTCGCATTGTGGTTCCCCAGTGAGCGTCTCACGACAAATGCCGCCATTTTCGCAGGTGAGATTAAGGCAATGCTCACACTGATCGCCCACATACATATCGGGGCAGCTGCACTTCATGCCCTCCGTGTCGGAAACCAAACAAGAGCCACCATTATGGCAACGACTCTGGCAATCTGAGACCGAAGTCTCGCAGCGTGCGCCCGACCAGTTAGGCGGACAGGTGCACTTCAATGGCGGTGGCTCTTGCATGCCTGGCAGCTGTGGCGCCACCGTGCACAGGCCATAGTTCAGGCAGTGGCCGGAGCAGCGATAATGCTCGCACAATTCACCCTCAAACTGTGGCTGGCAAATGCATTTGGGCACATGATTCACCAGCTGGCACGTGCCCAGATTGCACAGCAGCGGACAGTAGTTGGGTATATCGGTTTGAGCCTTGCAGATACCCTCATCGGTCATGACGTAATCATTGGGGCACTTGCAGCTATAGCCACTTGCCGCCTCCGTGGAGAGTATGCAGAGTGCAGGCGAGGACTTACACGGATCCTTGGCGCAGGGATTGCTTACTGTAAAAATAAATGACATTAGTTGCACCTAAATTCATTGAATTGATTCAACCTACTGTTGCGATTCTGTTTCATGGGATGAAGTATGCCAATGTCCGATGAGCGATAACCCTTGAGCAAATACGTGCCATTATCATTGCCAAATTTGTTCATCTTGATGATGCTTTGATCGTACAACTTGATGTACAAATAGTCCTCAAACACATCAATCTTTTGTGGCTTCTCTCGGGTGCCAAAGCGTCGCACCACATTGCGATCTTTGCCATTGAGGCGACATGTTTCGATGGTGCCTTTGCGGTAGTCGGCCCAGTACAAACGCCCCGTTGGATAGTCGATGGAGAGACTGATGGGCCAGCCCACATCACGCTCGACCAGACTCTTCTTGTTGCTGCCATCCAAGGAGGCAACCAGAATGCCATGCTCCAGCGTCGACCAGATCATAACCCGTGACTCGGGCTCCAGCACAATGTCAGTGGGATTCAGGCCCGTAGAGACAAGAGAAATATATTTCTTGCCCTCAATGTCAGTGGCAATGATTTGATTGTGACGCGAGTCAATGATGTAAACCATTTGTGTGATCCAGTCCACAGCCAGCGACTTTGGATCATCCAAATCAGGTATCTATATAAAAGAGTAAATATTAAACATACGTATTTACAGATAGGTATCATAAACTCACATTAAAAGCAGTTAGTTCCTTGAGATCTCGACGCACGCGCACACCGGCGCCTTCAACGTGGGGTGTAGCTATTTTCATGGTGTGCACCTTGCCATGATGCGAATCAATCCAGAAGAGTAGCGTATCCTTTGGCCTTATTAATATATCAAATACATCAATCTTCAAACTGTCCGTCTGGAAGAAACCCACAACGGTGGTGCCCTCCTGTTTGGCTGGCAGTATAAAGCGGAACTCCTGCTCTGAGGCCAACAACAATATTTGATCGGGCCCCGAAGCTAAGCAAGTGGCGTTCTTGGCGCCACCCTTGGTATAACCCGCTGTGCACTTGCAATTGTAGTGGCCCGCCTTCTTCTCAATGCATATCTGCGAACAGGTGCCAAAGCCACATACAGGCGGCTGGCAGTTCATCTCATCGGATCCATCGATACAATTGTACTGCCCGTCACAGCGGAAGTTCTTCGAGATGCAGTCGTCGTTTTCGCACTGGAACTGATCATGCCGACACTTGGGCAGCGCCGCACACACCTGATCCGATTCATCCTCATTGTTGCCGCAGTCATTTACACCATCGCACAGCGCCGACTTCCGTATACAAAGCAAATTGGCGCATTTGAACGCATTGTAGTGGCAATGGACATGCGCACAGGTCTCATACGATTCATCGCTGCCATCAAGGCAATCGTCCCAGCCATCGCACTTCCAACGTGACATGATGCACTTGCCGTTGCCGCAGCTGAAATGATCCGGCGGACACGTACAGTTGACCTCATCGGAGCCATCCGGGCAGTCATCATCGCCATCGCATTGATATTGTCTGCAAAATTTAAAGGAATTCATTAGTTTAAATATAAAACAACAATTTAAACAAATGAATCTTTCAACTAGCTCCGTTTAAGCATATGACGTTCTTTAAAACAATTCGAAGTATGCTTAAACCTGTCTTCTTCACTCACTTATTGATGCAGGTATTGAAGGCAGCGCACTTGAACTGATTGGGCTTGCAGGTGATGTTGCAGTTGATCTCGTCGCT
The DNA here is from genome assembly GCA_037040025.1 of Sphaerogastrella javana. NCBI lineage: Eukaryota > Metazoa > Arthropoda > Insecta > Diptera > Drosophilidae > Sphaerogastrella > Sphaerogastrella javana. The sequence continues at coordinate 3,072 of JBANCZ010004438.1, read as the reverse complement.
GCTGTCATCGCAGTGTATCTCGCCGTCACAGCGGAAATCATGCTTGATGCACTTGCCCGTGCCGCAGCGGAATTCACTCTCGGAGCAGTTGCGCATTTGGCAGTTAAGCTCATCACTACCATCGCCGCAATCGTTCTCATAGTCGCAGCGCCAGCGTCCAGGTATGCACTTGGAGTTGTTGCACTTGAAGTAGGTGGGATCACAGGTGGCCTTGTTGGTATGACAGCTGGGTGGTTCATCTTCACCTGTGGGACAATCCTCCTCATCGTCGCAGCGCCATGCCAGTGGTATGCAGCGACCCGAATGGCATCTGCAAAGAATAAAAAACCAGCATTAAATAAGGAATTTCATTTGTGAATAGGAAAACTCACTGGAAGTCATTGGGACCACACGAGACATGATCGCAATTTGCCTCATCCGACTTGTCAGGACAATCGATATCCCCATCGCACACCCAAACAAAGGGGAAGCAGCGATTGTTCAAACACTGAAACTGATCCTTCTTGCACACAAGCGGCGTGCAGCCAGATTCATCCTCACCGCCTGGACAGTCCTTGACGCCATCACATCGCTTCACATTATCCACACAGTAGGCGGAACTGTTGGCTGTGGCCTCGCATTTGAAATGGTTCTCGAAGCAGGTGAACTTATCACAGTTGAGCTCATCGGAGTTATCGCCGCACTGATTGACGCCATCGCAAATGGCCGAGGGGTGAATGCACTTCTTGTTGCTGCACTGATACTGACCCGGTTCGCAGTGGAACGGCGGACAGGACTCCGGTTCATCGCTGCCATCGCCGCAATCATCTTGCGTGTCACAGCGCCAATAGAAGGGTATACACTTGTACGTATTGACGCACTCAAAGTGAGCGGCTGTGCAGTTGGCACGACAAGTGCGTCCGTCCTCGGCCAGTACGAAGTTGTTTGGGCAGGCGCATTTGTAGTACGGTGGCTCTGGGGAGAGCAGGCACAACGTTGAGCAGTTGGCTTTGAGGCAAGGGTTGCCGCTGAGAGGCTGCTGCTGACGATATGGATGGAGCACACGCAAGTCCATGGGCCGGTGTATGGTGGTAATGAGCGTGGAGCAGTTCTGGCCATCGTATTTGTTGCAGTACTCAATTGATTTAGTTTCCCAGTCCGACCAGTAGATGCGATCCTCCCATACGGCAATTGCAAAGATGTGATGCAGATTCAGATGTGAATTGATGCTGCGTGCCAGCAGCAGACGCGTCCGATTGCCATCCAGATCACTCACCGATATGGTGTCCTCCCTGGCATCGCCCCAGAACAACTGTTGCGTCTCAAAACTAATGGTCAGTGCATTGGGCCAGCCGAGGTTCTCCCGTATAATCATCCGTGGATTTGAACCATCCATGCCGGCCTTGCCAATGTGCGGATTATCACCCCAGTCGGACCAGTAGATATAACGCTGATAGGGATCCAAAGCAATGCCACGCGGCTCGCGCAGATGCTCATTGATGAGCACCTTGCGATACTTGCCATCCAGCTGCGATACCTCAATCGTATCCAGTCCCTTGTCACACCAATACAAGTTCTTGGCCACCCAATCGACTGCCAGACCATCAGGATTCTTCAGCATGGCCTGGTGCAAAGTCTGTGTCTTATTTTCCACTGGGCAGTGGCGCTTTATGGTTCCCACTGTGCTGGTCACATCCGACCAATACAGGCACTGACTATCCCAATCGAAGTCCAGGGCCACCGCATTCGACAGCGAGTGTATGAGTATGGAGCCGTTGCCCGTGTGATTCACCTGCCTGATATAGTATCGATTGGAGAAGATGAGCTTCATTGTTACATTGCTTGTAGATTTGCATGTATGCTGATCTCTCAGCTCATAGCCCTTGGCACACAGGCACTTGTATGAGCCATGGGTGTTTACACAGGTCTGCGAACACGGCTGCTGCTCATCGCACTCATCAATGTCCGTGCAGAGATGTGTGCTGCCCGGGAGCAGCTTGAAGCCAGGCAAACAACGACACTCATAGCCCACGACCTTATCCACGCACTCATGCTCACAGATGTCCGGAATGAGGCACTCATTCATATTGCACAGCTCTTCGTCGGAATAATCCGCACAATCGTTTCGTCGATCACACAACAGATCAGCGCTGATGCAGGCGCCATTCTTGCAACGGAAGTCATCGGCTCCATTGCAGGCGCGGGTATGGGTACAAAGCGATGCCAGCTCATCGGAGCCATCGGGACAGTCGGATACGCCATTGCATGTTAGATTCTTGGAGATGCACAAGCCGTTCTGACATTGATACATCTGTGCACCGCCTGGACACGAGTGCGCCGGATAAACGGGCTCACAGCCTTCGTACTCATCATCGCCGCCGGGGCAGTCCTCGTCGCCATCGCAAACATAGTGTGAGTCAATGCACAGACCTGATAAGAGAGAATAGATATTCAGATCAGATAACAATGTATGTTTATGTCCACATCTACTTACCGCTGGTGCAGAGAAAAGCCGGTGGTTGGCATTCGGGTATGTGTGACAAACCGATGCAGTGTGGTCCTTCATCCTCGAAGCCCTGAGTTTTGTTGCCGGGGCAATCGTGTTCTCCATCGCATACCCATTTCTGTGGTATGCAACGACCCGAGCTCTTACACTGGAACAGATGCTCACGACACGGCCGATTGGGGCACTGCGGACCCTCGTCGGCTCCGTCGGCGCAATCACTTTTACCATCACACTGCCAGCTGCTGGGTATACAGTCGTTGTCGCAGGCAAACTGATTCACCTGGCAGCTGGAACGGCAGTTTAACTCATCGCTACCATTATCACCGGCATCGTCGGCACAATCGTTCTCGCCATCGCACCGCCAGGCGCCGGCAATACAGCGCCCGTTGGCGCAACGGAACTGGCCTGGAGCGCAACTGATGCGTGACAGATCCGTACAATTATGTTCATCGGTGCCATCGGGACAATCGGCCATGCCATCGCAGCGCCAGCTGGGCATAATGCAAACGGTGCTATTTGGGCAATGATCAAAAAGAGCATCGCCCTCCTTGCAGGCACGCATAGAACAGTCCTTCTCCTCCCTCAAC
>JBANCZ010004437.1:0-10267 GCA_037040025.1 Sphaerogastrella javana | reverse complement strand
GTTTGTTGACATTTTTCTACTTGGCCGCTTTTTGTTTTGGTTTTCACTGTTGCCCCTCCCCCTCTCTGACTCGCACTCTCTCTCTCTCTTTCGCTCTCCCTCTCTCTCTCTCTCTATCTCTTTCGCTCTTTTGAGTGGCCTGTGCACATTTAGTGCCTGTGTTATGTATGCCAAAGCGGCAGCCCACGCACCTCATACGCTTGGATATTGGCGATGACTCATCGGGGTTTCTACAAACACCAACACACACACACACACTCACACAGACACACACACACGCACACGCTCTCACACATACACATTGCTTATTTGCCTTTGCTTCTGTGTGTGTGTGCCCCCTGCTGGGAAATCAGGCATGGCAGCAGCGACAGGTTTCATGCACTGCCAATTGGCTGCCATTTGTAGCTGTAGCTGTAGCTGCGCTGCTTTATGAGCGTATCTCTCAGATACATTTGGACGCGTGCTAAATGCGTCTATTAGGCTGAGCGAGGCGCGGCCATTAGACAGGCGCTGCACATGCTTCAGCTCACACACTCGCATATCTCAGGTAGCCCAGGGCCTGAGTGAACCTTGATTGCCATTAAGCAGCAGCACGCAGCCCGCCAGGATAGGCTCCGCCGGCGATAAGCCGGTCTGAGTGCCCAGGGCTGAGTGCAACTGCACGCTGGCGTCGCTGGCACTTCCAATTGTCTGGCCCCTTAACGCACTCAATTAGATAACCACAGCCAGCACAAGGAACACAGCCACAAGCGAAATAAAACAACAACAATAACGAGAACAACAACAAGGAGAACCACTACAACAACGAGTGCAGTGTCAAGGTCGCGAGGGTTGAACTGTCCCATACAAAATATAATACTAGATCAAAGCAATGCTGCCTCCTATATGTTTGAGCATGATTTAGGGTTGAGTTCGAATCACTTGAAACGGAAATTGACCTATCTACATACACACACTCATACACACTCACACACACTTATACACATATGCAATATTCTCATATTTACATTAAAACCTTTTCGCAGTCGATGGCAAATATAACGACAACAGGAACTACACTGATAAAATTGCTTCAAATTAAAGCGAATAAGGAAATTCCAATACTTGGAACTTGTACGTAAATATTCTAAGAATTCCCCTTTTTATTTTATAAATGTATAAAATAACTTTCATTCGAATGCCTACATCGATATGTTTTATTTTAGTAATATTTTAAGGGCTCATTTATTGAAAGCCTTACGATGAGGTTTTTTTAGAACCTGTGTTTGAAAATCATAAAAGCATGTTTTAAACGTTGTGCAAAATCTTCATAAGAGATGAGAAGACTAGTCGATTGAGCCGTGTCCATCTATCTGTGTGACGGCCTGTCTGTCTGCCCGCCTGTCTATCTCTTCGAATACCTCGATCTCGAAAACTATAAGAGCTATTGTATTCACATTTGGCACGATGATAGGTGTATAGCTTACGCAGATAAAATTTGTTATAAATTTTGGATACCAGCCTCTACTCCCCCATAATTTTTAATTGCCATTATACGCGCAATTTTAAAGATTGATTTTTGTTAATTGTATTTTCAATAAAATATTTATTTTGTGTTTTCAGTTCCACAATCAGGTTTATATCATTTTGTTCATTAGCTATTCAAAATACATAAATTTCCAATAACGAGCTGACAGATATCTATAAAACAGAACTATAGCTACAGGAATGACATATATATATCTATATTATTATATATAGGTATATTTTATATATATTCATACTTATTATAAAGTAAGTTTTGTAGCTTTCCATCAATCTAAAATACAGGCCACTTTGTTTAGATATCTAGCATAATATTTCAACGATTAATCGTGAGGTAAGTGATATTTTTATGTCTGTATAAACGATGATAGAAATCTTAAATAATTATTGGCTTTGCGATAGACACGATCGTGTACAAACATCATGACAATTGCCAAGGCGTACGTCATCATTAATTTCTTGGAATTCATTGGAAATTTCTGGGAATTGAAGCGTGTCTCATGCGGAAACATTTCCGGTTAATATCATTTAACATAACATGATATGATATGAAAATATAGAACACGGTAATAATATAACATCATAATATATGCTAAAAGAACTTTGGCAAATACCCAAGAAAAAAATAGAGCGAGAGCTAGAGATATAGAGAGATAGATATATGTAAATATGTTTATAGAAAGAGTGCGTTTGAGAGAAAGAAAAAGAGAGAGTATCTAGTTTTCTATACTATATTTGTTTATATTTTATTAAAGCACTGACTAATCTGCTATTTCCGCTGTAATCTGGTTAGAAATCATGAAGACGTCATGGAGGGTTTAGGGAACTTCTGTTTAGTGTAAATGCAGTTGTACATCGCTAGAATCATTTATTTTCAAGTTTTTTTTTTTTTGTGTTATAAGGCAAAGTTTTGTTTCACTTTTGTTTTTTTTTTATATATTTTTTGATTAGTATGGAAAAGCAAATGTGTTTTTCATGGACAAATGGGGCCTGGGCTAAAAAATTGCTGCGACTTTCGCAACGATTAAGCAAATTTGTATCGAAATTATAAATTAAAATTAAACGCTCAAGACCTTGAGGAAAAACAGCTGATTTGTCTTGTTGTTGTTGCTGCTGTGATCAGCAAAAGTGGGCGTAACTGAGCTGCCTGGGCGTGGCTGCAACACTTTGCGACGTAATATAAATGATTAACAAATTTAATGACTTTGTTGTAGAATCATATGCACTAAGAAGCAAAAAAAAAAACACACAGACACAGAGAAACTCAAATGTGACGCTCATTAAATAAAATTAAGCATACGAAATACTTAATAATAACAGCAACAGCAACATCAACAGCAACAACAAAAACATCAGCAACAAAAAAAAAACAACAACAAAAGAAAGGCAACAGTCACTGTTAAACGACTGCAATTTAAAGTTGTTCATTTTGAGTGCTTTAATTGTTTTTGTAATAATTAACAGCAACAATCCAGGCATTACCGCAACGCAACAACAACAACAACAGCAGTAACAACAATACTAACAACAATAACAACAACAACATCAACAACAACAACGCAAAGTTCAAGGACCAGGGACAGGCGGCGCTTAACAGTGCTGCCAGCCCCAAATTAGCATGCAAAGCGGAACTGTAACAATAACATTAACATTTCCATTAACATTACCATTACTATTCTGAAAATTAGCGTTTACGTTAACATTGGCGTTAGCATTATCTACGATGCAATGATTTGAGATGCATTAAGCTTAACCTAATAAAATTAGTAAATATATTTGTATTTAGATCTTAAAATAATCATAAAAAGATATATTTAAGATAAATATAAAGAAAGAAATCTGAAATCTTGTCTTGTTTATAAATAGATTATAATCGCGTTTGTATTCTAAATAAAACTAAAACAATTTCTTCAGTTTTTATATTCGTTTCAGTAAAATAGACTTCTCTTCTATTCTACGTTTATTATTTAGTAATATTATTTTTGTTATCATATTATTAAATGAAAAGAAAATACTAACTTTTTGTATAGAAAAGGCAACTATTTAATTATGACAGATATCAAGTATCAGATAAAAAGCTCTTAAGATTTATAAATGGGAATTATGATTATCTTTCGAATAGTCTGCTGATAGAAACGATTAAATAACTTCTAAAAATGAAGCACTGATGACATTAGGATAAATAGACGGATGCAAAGATAAATATACATACCTAATTACCCAATGCCCCCACAACTATATTGAAGAATAAATGTATAGAGGATATACATACATATATCAAAGGAAATACAAAAATAATTTCATTTCTTAACTTGACAATCTTAACATTGGGTTAAAAAATGAAATAAAGTATATTTCCTCTATATATGTTATTTATGCCATATATTACTTTATTTGAAACATATTTAGTCTATTTAATTGTATTATTGATTTCATTATTAAGTTTAGTCATAAGTAAAACAGACAATTTGATTGATGTGATATTGAATTGTACACCTAGTCTTCAAATCTTTGTCATGCTTACTCCAGTACTTTCCAAGATTCTTGTGATTTCGGTTCTGCGAAAAGTCAATGTATCATGCGATAATTTCAAATATTGCCAGAACAAACATATCTGTAGTAAAAAACGGTTAAATATAGTATGTGTAGTAATAAACTTGATAATCATCATGACGCGTCGCATTAGGCCAGATTAATTCTAGAGTTGGCTAAAGTTCTGCCTCTGTATCTATCTCTTTTTCTCTCACACACTCTTCAGTTGTAAACTGGTTCCCACACAAATTTGATAATAAGCGTATATAATGTGCTAAAATTACTTTACTTTCTTTTTCATTGTCTCGTCTTGGAATTTTGTATATTGTATTTTTTTTTTTTTTTTTATTTGTTTAATGGATGCAGTATAAATGTTTGCTCTTTGGGGATCGTGTGATTGATGGCCAGCATTTCAACGGCATAAACTGTAAATGTCATGCAGTGTTGAAAGCAAACACCTTCAATATGTTATAAAATGTCTATAAAAAAATGCGAAATAATTTACAGAAATTGTAGATGTTGTTTATTTCCAGGCAAATATAAACATTTCATTAATTACATGTATTTGTGTGCTGTTGTTTATTGTTTAACATAAACAACGGCTAAAGCTTAACATTGCTCTAACTGTTACTTAACAGAACCCACGACAGCAAACGATTAACAGCGCTGTCACTGTTACTTAACAGAATCCACGACAGCAAACGATTAACAGCGCTGTTACTGTTACTTAACAGAACAAAGCAACAATAGCTGTTGCGTTATGTTGTTTACTTTTTTAGCATGAAGTGCTGTAAAGCCTTAACATTGCTCCCAATGTTAATTAACGCTTTATGGTACTTTTTGGAATCTTGTGCAGCAAGCTCTTTACATTCATAACAACGTTAAGTGCTCTAGGTTATTTAACAGAGCCCATTTAAAATTTTTTGTAGTGCTAATACTATTTCATAACAAAATCCACATTAACAATCATTTAACATAGCTCTAAATGCTAGATGATCAGAATCATAACATAACATAACATACCTACCACTGTTGTATAGCTGTATGCTAGCTAACAGAATCTAATTACAGTCATACAATACAATCAAATGCGCTGTGTTATTTAATGTTACACGAAAGACACTAAGCATTTACAGCAGCTCTCATGTTAAGTTCCCCTTGTTAGTTAACAGTGCGCACCTCCACTGTACAACATGCACAAGTTGAGAGAGATAAGCGAGCTTTTTAGCTTAATCAAATATAGGCATGTCTCGCAGCGGTTTGGCTTGTGTTTGGGCATTTCCGTTTTACATTTTGGAGTGTAACAACAGAAATGTTGTACTTTTTTACAACTTTCGACTTCCTGGCCTGTTCTGTGGCCTGAAGGGTTGACCCAGAGTGCCAGCATTTGCTTCGTGACTTTGCACTTGTCATCTTATCTCCACTGGAGACATATAGACACACATGCTCTCAAAAATATATACATTCATACGTATATATATATATATATTTATACTTTTTTATATACATTCAGTTGTGCTGATAAAAAGTGAGCCAAGTGTGCGCGTTTGCGTTTGAAATGTTAATGAAATGACGTTATAACTGTCGAAAATATGAATATAATTTAGAGTGCATTAAACCTGCCCTTCAATCATTTAGCATTATAGTCTGTTGAATTAATTTAAATATTAAAACACACATACACATACAGCTGATACGCATGCGCGCTTTGTTCTGTTTCTCCCCCAGTTTTCAATTTTGAAACAACATTAAATTGCTTTAACAACAAAAAATTGGGTTTTTTTGGCACTGGGGCGCGGCATTCCCACGCCACATGCATCGCACTGAGGCAAATATTTGTCAAATACAAACAATATATTAACATATTTTTCTTTCTACTTCCCTTCTTTCTTTTGCATTTATTGAACATATATGAAATATGTTCATATATTCATAAACTCTGCGACGTATGCGCAATATGTCGCCCTGCATTGCGCATACGCCGCGTGTCTCCCAATGTCGTAGTAACTAATTGGATTACTAACAAGCTGCAAACACACACACATACACACATAGCCATACACACACATACACAGACTCACATATACATATATACACTCATATTTTCACACTAACTCCACCTTCGTCGGGGTTGAAGCGCCGCCCACAAAGCCGCAAAATGGAAGGCAGCGAATGCAGGCAGCAAATCAGAAATGAGCGCATCAGTAATAGAGCGAGATAGCAATGGCTGTAGCTCACAGATTCATTCATATGCACTCATATTCATATTCGCATACATATTGACATTCAAATTCAAATACATAATCAAGCATTAATATTCATATTCACATAATTACTCACGTGACATGGTTGTGGTTGCATGCGTGCCGTTACGCCCACTCCGCCCACTCCTGTTGCCATGGTGTATTTGTTCTGCACCTGTGCGCGCAACAATTGCGCAGGCGTAGAGTCCTGTGGCAGTTGTGGTTGTTGTTGTTGCTGATGTTGCATGAGTCGTTGCGCTGTGGCCATAAATTGTTGCTGCTGCTGTTGTTGCTGCTGCTGTTGTTGCTGCAACTGTTGCTGTTGTTGTTGCAACTGTTGCTGCTGCTGTTGCAGATTGGCATACAAGCAGCTGCTAAGTGGCGCAGTTGTTGCTGGCGTTAGTTGTTGCTGCTGTTGCTGTTGCTGCTGCTGCGATTGCGTGTAGTTGTTGTACGCATGTTGCATGTACTGCGGCTGTGGATGTTGTTGTTGTGGCTGTTGCTGTGGATGTTGCTGTTGTGGCTGTTGCTGCAACAACTGCTGATTGTAATTGACATTGATGCTATTGTTGTTATTGTTGTTCAATCGCTGCTGTTGCTGCTGTTGCTGCAGTTGATGCAGTTGCTGCTGCTTATTGCTCTGGCCTATCCACAAGGCAGCGCGTAGTTGTTGCTGCTGTTGCAATTGCATGGCATTGTTGCTGTTGCTATTGTTGTTATTGTTGTTGTTGTTGTTGTTGTTGTTGTTGTTGTGCGTGCTGTTGTTATTATTATTGTTGCCACTGTTGCTGCTGTTGTTATTGCACCAAATGGCATAATTATCGCTTGAATTGAAAAGCATCTGCTGAAGTTGCTGCTGCTGCTGTTGCTGCTGCTGTTGCTGCTGCTGTTGTTGCTGCTGCTGCTGCAGATTGTTACTGCTGCTGCTGCTGCTGTTGTGTTGCATTTTGATGTATTTTAAGGCAATCATCAACGAAACAAACAAATTATCAGAGTTTATCACAAGGTTTTTATTTTTATTTTTTTATTTATTTATTTTTTTTTCTTCTTTTATTTTGTTGTTTTGTTTCTCTTCTCTTCTCTTTTTGATGTTTATTTATCGTACGATGCCGCGTTTCTTCAACTTTGATTTTTGCACATTATATTTTTGTTATGTTTTGCTTTGATTTTGTTAAATTTTGTTTTTACAATTACATTAACTTATTTAGCATAATTTGCTTAATAATTATTTAATATTTGGCATTCTATTTTTTTGGGTTACGAATTTCATTCTAAAATTTTAATGCAAGCTTTGAATATCCTGGAAAATATTTTTTCAAAATTGTTCAATTAAATCTTAAATTAATACTTTGTTATATTATTTGCATATTGTGTAAGAATGAGCAATAATAAAACAAAAAAATATAATAACAATATAGTTTTTTTTTTGCGGCGATGAGTCAACTTTTCATTTTCACTTCACTTGCTTATTACTACACAAACAAACACACACACACACACGCACATGAACACATATATACATAAATACATACATACATACATACATACCTACATATGTACATACTCCTATATGTGTGTATGCGTGCATGTGTTTATATATATTTATATATATATATATATATATATAGACAAGTATCTGAACTTTTTAGTTGTGCGCTAAGTAATATGTAAATGATTTTGTTCTTTTTTTCTTCTTAATTTTCGTTTTCATATTATGCTTTCGCTTTATTTCCTTTGTTTTTTATTCTTTGTTTTTGTTTTTGTTTTGGTTTTTGCCTTCGGCAGGCGCCACCCCCTCGCTTTACGGGTATTGCGGGTCCGCACGTGTCAGGCAAGTGGCAATTGTAACGGTAATTGTAACGGTAACGGTTACGGTAACGGTTAAGGTAACATAAGCGTATAGCGGTAAACGGCGCGTAAACAAACACCAAACAAACAGGCGACAACTGCAATGGCAACTGGTAGAAGCAGTGGTGGTGTGGAGAGGGGGGTGTTGGTGGGTAGGTAGGACAAGGTGTTGTTGTCGTCTCTGTTGTTGTTGTTGTTGTTTCTTTCTAACGTATGTGTGTACGCGGAGTTCAATTGCATTGCTTGTGTTTTCATTCGCTTTTTTAACGACTCCTCCAAATGCGCGCACGGATTAAATTACGTGATTCTTTGCAATAAACACACAAACACTCGCACACACACTCACACACATATACTCACACAAACACACTCGCACACATACACACACTCAGTCACTCGCACACACACTCACAGGGAGACGATCAGGCAGACACGATTGCAGCAGACGCAGATTTTATTTATTATTTTTAATAAGTTTACGCTTTTGTTTCACTTGTTGTAGTTTTTATATTATTTTCTTTTTTTTTATTTATTGTTGCACGTATTTATTTGTTGTTGTCTGACTTAGATTTATTTGCACTGTGTGTGTGTCTGTCTTTTGTTTCTTTTTCTCTCTGTTTGTCTCCTGCCACTTCTACACGGCAGCAAGGCACAAATTGTATTAAAACACAAAATGAAAATCGAATTTTGATAAACCTCCGCTCAGAAGGCAAAACAGCACACAACACGCACACACACACACACGCGCACACATACACTCGAGCGCTCACATCAACAAGAGACGGACACAGACAGCACGAAACGTTTGCTTCGCTTCGCCTCGGCTTCGGATCGCTTCGTTTCGTTTCGGCTCGGCTCGACTCGGCTCGGTTTCGCTTTCGGTTAGTCGCTTTGGCCTCGCGATCGTTTCAATTCGCCTCGTTTCGTTTTTATTTTGACTGCCTTTTGGGCACCGGGCTCTTAGCTCTGCGACTGCGACTGTGACTGTGACTGCGACTGCGACAGCGAGTTTGACTGCGACTGTGGCCTGCGCTCTGGCCGGGTTCTGGGCCCAAACTGCGCTCGAAGGCTAAAAGCGCGAGCGAGAAATTGTCAAAAATGCACAAACCGAAAAGTATAACCACAACAACAACAGCAATGGCAACAATAACAACCACAAGTCGCGTTTTATTACTCGCTACGTTGTTGCCGCTGCTGCTGATGTTGCTGTTGTTGTTGTGGTTGTTGTGACTAATCGTTTTTGGTGGTCGCTCGCCTCAATGTCCAGCAAAATGTGGCAAACACCTTTTCGTGGCGCCAAAATTTGCCAATTGGCAGCGTATTTTCTTATTAGTGCGACTGGGGGAAGGCCCTACTCGACTTGACTCGACTCGACTCGATTGCGATCTGTAGCGTTGCGTTTAGCTACGTTTAGTTCCGTTCAGTTCCGTTCGGTTTGCTGGCTCATAGATCACTCACAGCCCGTTGTCGTCTTCTTGGCTGCTTTGCCTGCCGCTGCTCGCCGATGACGCTGAACAACGCGCTAACGCCAACGCCGACGTCGACGTCGACGCTGACGCTAGCGTTGCCTATGACTAACACAGGCAGGCACGCGGCTGTAGCTCCAACTACAAAAACAATATGTAGAACAGCACCAGCAGCACCACCAGCAGCAGCAACAACAACAAACAAGTGCGAGAGCCCTGACAAGAGGTGTATATAATTTTCATTTATTTTGTTGTTTTCTTTTTTGTCTTTTCAGAATCTATGCGACAACAACAAAATGCAAAAATATGCACGACGTGCCCACTTTTTCAGCAACAACAACAAGAATAAGAACAATAACAACAACAATAAGACCAATGCATTGCTCTTTTTTTTGCAAATGCATTTTAATCATTTTTTGCGACACCTTGCGTCGCCTCAAATGCAAATGATCCTTGCGCACACACACACACACATATTCAATCACTCACCCATACACACACACACACACACACACGCACACACACATAGGCACACGCACATGCGCATTCACTGTCATTGTCATGCTCTCTGCTCTTATTCTTTCTCTTTCTCACTCTATCTCTCCCTCTCTCTTTCTCTCTCTCTCTCTCTCTCTCTGTGTCTTTTTTCGCGCT
>JBANCZ010004436.1:0-10268 GCA_037040025.1 Sphaerogastrella javana | reverse complement strand
TAATATTTGTGAATACTGTATATCTTACCAAATGCGCCCTTAAAAAATATTTTCTTTGTATAGATTTCAAGAGATTTCAAATGAGTTTTGTATTATATAAATGTACATATATAATTTGTGGTCTTCGAATGGGACACATACAATTGTGCATGTGTTTGTGTGTGTGTGTGTGTGTGCATGCATGTGTGTCTGCGCTTGTGTGTGTGTCTAACAAAGTGCGTTTGTATGCGTGTTTATTAGCGCGTGTGTGTGCGCATTTTTGAGTGGACGATAAATAAATTAGAAAGTCGCAAACGCGAAAAACGCTGTCGCAAATGTTAAATTGTCGTCGAGGCCTGGCGACAGCGATGACGACGCATTGCGACATAATGGCGTCCACTTTCCCCCTCACTCTCTCTCGTTCTCTCTCTCCCTCTCTTTCTCTATCCCCTTTCTCTATCTCTCTCCCTCACCCTTTCGCTCTTTCTATCTGTGTATCCTTATGATTAATTTGCTAAAAAGGGTGCTGCAATGTCGCTCCCAACTGCAATGGACACACAAACAGAGACAGAGGCACACACTGCATACAATCAAACACACCCGTATATATAGGGTAGATATACTATATATAGTGTAACTCAGACACCGGGCTAACGGGCGCGTCAAACTGTTATGAGTAGGCTCCGGTGTAGGTAGTACGGCATTTGAACTGTGCCGCAGACATGGACACGCAATGCAATGTGAACTATGGCTCTGGCTGTCAGTAGGTATATACCATATATGCTGGACCCCCAGGGGAAGGAGAGTGTGAGAACGTATTTTACATTTTACGCACAATTTTCCACTGCACGCAATTTACCGCTTAGCATAACAAAAAAACTGTGGCAGTCTCTGTGCCAGTTTAAAAGACAGAAAAACCAAAAAAAAAGAAAAACAGAAGGGGAGAAAATAAAAAAAAATAACCACGCTGATGTTGTGGTAGCGTACCCCGAGTTGTCAATGCTCATATCACATGCAGAACGGCATGCAGGCGACAGCTTAGCTAATGCTAAACAAGTCCGAGTCGAACTCCTCGTCATACTTAGTCGCATATTACATCACTCCGGCGAGTCCTGGCTTCCATGCAGAGTGAAGTTCGATGCTCTATCGCTGTCTTTCTACTTCTCTCCCCGTCACTCTCTCAGTGTCTCTGGTGCTCTTTAGCCATGTCACGTTGTTGTTAGCATTCTCCGACTTGTGATTGCGGTGAGAGGGTGGCAGAGAGACGGTTTGGAGAGGGGTGCATATGACATGTGCGTGGCCAAATAGTTGAAATAGTTTGATGCGCAATTTTCAGCGGCTTTGCCTTGGGCTTGGCCTTTCATCGCAAGCACAGAGAGCACTGTGTTGGAGGCTACCCCCATGCTCAATCTTTAACTCCAATTCCATTTCCATTTCCAGTGACAACTCCAAACCAATTCTCATATTCATGTTCTGCTCCTTGTCGCTGGTTGGTTGTTCATTGTACGCCCTACGCATTGCCCGCTGAATTGTTAATATCATTTTGGGGGTATACACATTTAAATAAAGCTCACGTACGCAGACGATTTGTCACAAAATAATTTTTACGACTTTACGACTCCATTGCCAGTGACCAAACCCAATTTAAAAGACACTCCATAAACCCAACCATCGCCTCCATATAATTTTCATTCTACTTGTCTCTTGCTTCGATTTTGCGTAGAATGCAACGTCCAACGCTCAATTTGTCACATAAAGCATGTTACAACATCTAAGTAGGCCATTCGGGTAATTTCAAGTAGATAGCAACTGTTTTCTATCTCAATCTCACCCAGTATTATTGGCTTGGTTCTTTTAACAATATATAGTTTTAATCATCCATAGTTGATAGAGAAAATCTAATTAAATCTAGTGCTTTAAATTCTACTTATGCATGATCTAAAAATTAAATACTAGTAAATTAAACACTAGACCTATTAAACATCGCTGCCTTTAAAATATGTTTAATAAAAATTTCACTTTTTACTGAGCACACTTTAAATTAGTTTTATTTATCGCAATGCTTAAATGTGTTTACTTCTACAAAAAATTTAATAAAATATTTTGCCAAAATATTTTTTTTTTAGAATGTATCTCTATACTTGTTTAGGTTCATTTACTTCCCAGGGAGCTATTGGATTTTTGTTGCTTTGCACTCCCAAACCCCGTTGTCATTGTACACTGGCTGGCATTGGCAAAATGACAAATTTGTCAAGCATTCTGTCGCTCAATGTGGCAAACTGGGCGGGACTGGACTCGGGACTCGGGTCTCGAGACTCGAGTCTACTACAACACTATACTATGTGTACAGTGGAACAGCAGCAACGACAAAGAGCCAATGGCGCGGCATTTAGCTTTAGTTTCAGTTGCTATACGACGGCTGATGTTGAAGCTTGTGGCTGCTTGACTGTCAAGTGCGTTCCTTACTTTTAGGCTGGCATAATGAAATTCCAGTTTGTGACTTATTGACGACAACAACGTCGACATCTATGGGGCTCTACAATGAGTTTAGCTATCAGTCGACATCGCTTTTCATTATCGTCAGTCTCAGTGTTCTCGTTACTGTTGTGGTCTCATGAAAAGCAACGCTTGCTTCATTTAATCATTTTTTATGCCATTGCGAATGCTTTCTGCAGATCGAATTAAATTGAATAAAAGCAGCCCTATGTCTTAAAATCTATGAAAAATTTCAGGGTCTAACTTTAATTTATAGCAATTACATTACAATCTATTTATTCGCATGCCGAAGAGATCTCAATTTCTTGAACTTTTTTTAGTTTGCAAATAGTTTAATAGTTCTATTGTATTTAAGAAAAAGTTTCCGTTGTTACTTAATTTAATATGTTTCTAATAAAACCGTATTTATGTTCGGCAAATATCTTGCGGTATCCCAAAATGCTTTTTATCTTACGCCTCACAAGCTACAAGTTTCAATTCATTTTGTGGAGCGTAAAGTGCTACCATTACTAGCAATGGAATTGTGCTAAACAGGGAATATTATTTGGTCTTGGTTATCTGCGGGCGCCGGAAATTGCGCAATTTTCTAGACGCTTACACACAGAGCACAAAGTTAAGTTGAATTTATGAATTTCATTCTTTAGAGTTTTTTTCACTTTTTGTTTTGAGTGTCTTCAGAAGCCACAGGGCACGTCCCTTTTTACTAGAATTTGCACCTTCGAATTTACATCCTGCGGGCTTTCGGTGTGCTAATATAAATTAATTTTAATTTTAATTGACTTGTGTTGAGCATAAAAGCACCCAAAAAAAAATACACAAAAAACCGCAAAAGATGTTCTGTTGCTGCTGCTGGTGGTGGTGCTCGGTGGCGAAGGACTTGTCAATATTTACATGGTATACATTAATTATATATAAACATGTTCACGTATACTACTGTAGAACATGGCGAACACATATATATACGTACATATTTAAGCACACACATTAGGCACAACAATGGCCAATTTCCTGGGCAGTGCCACGAATAAGCCATGGGCAAAATGGTCTGAGCTGAGCAGCTTATTAACTGAGACCCGCACGCAAGAACCGAGAACAAGTGCCGGCAATCAGAGTCGCCCACCCAACCTATTGGCAGTCAGTCAGCCAACCGCTAGTCAAAACCATCGAACTTTAACGCATTGTTTATGTTAACAAAATGTAAATAAATGTTGCGTACAAACGACGATAGCAATGGCAATGGCAATAGCAATAGCTATGGCTATGGCTATAGCGATGACGAAAACAAAAGGCAATTAAACTTCAGGCCTAAATAAAGTCGCCGGCACACGCAATTCGTTGGGGACTTGGCCATCATACGGCCTGAATACAGGACAACAGGTGTTCAGGTTTACAGGGTTGACTTAAGTTGAGAGAGAGAGAGATCGCATAAGAAACGAAGTAAAACAAAATAAAACAACATAACAAAACCCAAAAGAAATAATAAATAAATCAAATTGTAGTCAGACGAATGGAGCAACAACATATACAACACTCAAACTCACCCACACACTCATCCACACTCACTAGCTTACACATTCACATGACCGTTCATATACTTATCGAACAGTTTTATCGAAGTAGCCACCATTTACACAGCCAATTCGCCATTGCCAACGCCAACGCCAACGCCAACGCCAACGCCAACGCCATCGCCATCGCCATCGCCACCGACGTCGCCATCGACGTCGCCATCGACGTCGCCATCGCCATCGCCATCGCCATCGCCAGTCACCGTGGCAGTTTGTTTAAGTGGCTCGCGTGTTAATTGTCGTGGAATGTGCTTGCCATGGCGTTAATATTGGACAGCCAACGCCAACTGCTCCAGCTGGGCAACTGCTTAGCCGCAGCAGGACGCAGCCTAACGTGCTCGCTGACAATTCAAAATTAACTGCCGAATTGGCCACCACTGTACAGCAGGCGACGCATAATAAAATGGAGCTGCGGCCCATAAACAATAGTTGTAAGTGTATAATGATCCAGTCCACTAGACTATTAGATACCTACTGCATTCGAAATAGTTTCAGTGATTAAGCGAAGTCTGGTCTGCTTTGGAGCATATTCATCAAAGGGTAATACAGAATAGAGAAGTATTAGAAATGAGAATTATTAGATTACTCTTAGATTATTAGGTATCTATTAGAATGTTTGATTCACATCATCAATATGTTAAGAAAATTCTCTCTTAAATGTCTAATGTAATCGCTGCTATCACAATTAACTGATCTAAATGTTGTAAAACAATTGTATTTAAATTGATTTCTATATATTAAAAAATATAAAATAAATACTATTAGAATGTTGGCTTAAATTATTCACAAATTTTGTATAACAAAGTCATTTAAAAAAATTATTTACATTGAATACCAAGTAAAAACAAACTCTTCAAATTAATATGTGAATTTAAAAAAAAACAAATAAAATATAATCTTCTAAAATATTGCCTAAATTTATTTTCATAAATTTTATAGAACAACGTTTATAAATAAATATATTTAGATAAAGACCAAGTAATAAACTATTCAATTTAAAATATAAATTTAAATCTGCTTACATCTGGAATTATTTTTTAGCAGCAATTTTGTAGAACAAAGTTGTTTAATATGTATATTTAGATATATAAAGTATTATTCAAATTAATACATAATTTTGAAGAAAATTTAGTTAGTAATAAACTAATGAAATTTAAAAATAAATTTAAAGAATATTTAACAAAATGTGTTAACATATTGCCTTAAATTTTGTAACACAAATTTTAAAGAACAATGTCTTTAATAAAAGTATTTACATTTAGTATGAGGTCAACAGATTACTTGAGCAGCTCCAGCAATGCAATGAGTAAGGTCCTGCAAATGGGCCAAAAGGACTGCCGCCTTAACGACCATTAAATGCGGCCCCCCATTAAAGTCACTTCCGTTTATTTTTATCGTTTTTAATTGCGTTTTTTTCTCTATTCCATGCGCAGCGTTGTCTTTTTTGTGGCCAAGTCATTTGTCGCCGTGTGTGTCTGCTCGTTTATTTTATTTAGTAATTTATTTCACACGTTGCCGTTAAGGCATTCCTAGCGGCTGAAGTGTGCCTACGTGTTCTGCCTGGATGCCCGGCTGCTCGGGTTCCTCTGGCTGTTTGGGTGACTGGGCGATATCTTGTGGCGATGACTGTTTTTAATTTTGGGCCATTATGAGATGCCGCTGCTCTCTTTTGGCATACCCAACTCACTTGCACCCATACATATAGAGTCTGGATGTGGGTTTTCCATTTCCAATTCCAACTAGCAGCAGGCTGACCAAAATTATGGCCACACATATAAATTGTCAAGCAGCCATTCGTCTTGCAGAATAAATGTTGCAATTTGTTGGTTCTGCGTGAAACGCGAGCCCCCAAAAGCAAAACAACAACCAAAAAAAAAAAAAAAACAACAGCTTGGTCCAATTCAAGATAGAACAGCTATAGATATAGCTATAGCTATAGCTATGCTACAGCTTTGGCTTTGGCTTCGACTACGCACAAAATATGCTATGCTTTTGCGTAGAGCCAAACATTTTTAACCATTTGACTTTTTAGCGCCGACGCACACCTTCTCCGAGCAGAACACTCTTTGGATGTGAGTGTGTGTGAATGTTTGTGTGAGTGTGAGTGTTAGTGTGTTGGCGTGTGTGTGAGATGTAATTGTGTTATAAATTCTATTGCAATGCATGTGCGTCCATGTGGCAGGCGACACAGATAACTCACAGTCTGCATTGCGCCGCTTTTTATTAGAAGCGACGTGGCAGCGCCCTTTGGCATCCACTGACCACTTGCGGCATATATTTGCGCACAATTAATTATTATAAATGTCGTGGTCTCCGCCCGGACCCAGAGCCAGAGCAGCACAAGCGGATACGGATACGGATACGAATCTAGCCGGAATCCGGACGCGAACACAAAGGCGTACAAAATATTTTCTCGCTGCAAGCAAGTAAAATTGTTTATGAAAATTTATGATTACAATATTTGTGTCGCACTGCATCTTCCACATTCGGTCCGCTATTCTCTGTCTCTCTCTCTCTCTCTCTCTCTCTCTCTCTGTTTCACTCGATCTTTCTATCCCAGTTTCTCTTTATTCGTTTAGTAGTTGCCATTCTTCTATGCCACATAGATGGCCATGGGTCTGGCGTTTGGGTTTTAAATTAATGTGGCATGCATTTTATTTATTTGACTCGTTGTTTTACTATTGCATTCCATTCCATTCCGTTTCATTCACATTCCCATTCCCATTCCCACTCCATTCCATTCCCAGGTGCTCCGACAATCGTTTACACATCTCAGTGCTGCTTTGGGCACACCGATACATGCAGCTGATTATGTTTATCTGCTCTTAATGCGAATTACTGCGACTTTCCCAGCTCTGTATAATATGAAAACAAACACAAATATATATATTTACACGCATACCAAGCTCTCTCTCTCTGCGTGTGTGTGTTTGCTTTTGTATTGATACCTTGTTTACAATTGATTTCACACGACTTCATTCACGTTTAGTCAAAGCAAAACTTTTTAATGTCTTCATGTAGAAATACAGCATAAACATCAGCAGAGAAATACTCACACTTATCCTCATTTTATACGTTTCCTGAAAAGGAATAATGCTACTCTTTTATATATCCCTTATAAAGCAATTCGTATATTCTCTAGATTTCTTTGTTTTCAAATGCAACAGACAAAAATATTCAAAATAATTTAACTAATATCTTCCAGAAGAATTATACCATTAACATCAGCAGAGAAATACTCACACTCATATTCATTTTATACATTATAAATAAAATCTCTCTTTGGAAAAAAAAATAATAATACTTTTCATAGATCAATTCGTAAACTCTCTAGATATCTTTTTTTTAAATTATAATCTCCCAATCTCTCAAACACAATAGGCTAAAGAAAATTCAGGATAATTAAACTTCTTTTTTTTAAGTATTTTTGTTAAGTATGCAAACTTAATAGCAGTAGTAATCAATGTGCATTTTAGCCACTCTTTTAGCTACTGTGTAGTATACCCGAGTTCCGCATGGACAAACGATGTTAACTCGCTTCATTAAATTTGTGTACACACAATAGGCTTGGAAATTTCAAAAGAATTGTGTCGATTACCCAACCAGCGATATGGTAATTCCTGTGAATTTACGAACTGGTTCATTATTTTCATATTCATCATTTGAGCATTTTTCGCTTAAGCGCCAATTTAGATGCTTTGGCTTCACCTTGCGAATGCCCATTCCGCATGGCTATGGCCGGCTCTGATCCGCTGTGGCTCGCACTGCGTTCGTTATCAAACTTGATGCAGCTAATTATGCGCTAAGTAGACACGGTACACACAGCAACAACAATGCCAACAACAACAACAATGGAACAGCAACAACAACTGTTAGGGGCACTACGGGAGAGTATAATTTATGGCCGCGATTGCAGCCAAAAATCCTTTGTCGAAAAGTTGCAAATACCTGGAACTTAATGTTGGACTTTGAACTGGCACGAGACACAGGCCCAGCCAAAATATGATAAATGTTGTGCGGAAGTTGGCGACTGACATTGTGCCACACCTCTCTGACTTCGCCCTCATCCTTTCCCTTCCTCTATCTATCTAACAACCCAGGTGGCCGTTAGGCCTGCTCCAATCTCTTCACTCCACAACCAGCACCACTCGACCATCGACTACATTGTGCGCAAGAGACCTTCAATTTGTGAATATGCGCTCCATCGAAATTCTCATAGACATAAGCATAGACATAGCCATAGGTATTTGGTATTGGCATTGGCATTACTCGCAGTATTCCAAATTGTGGCGCCATAGTATTCCAAGTTTTGTGTGAATGTAATGTGTGAATTTGGTATCTTTATAATGCAATCTAGGCTTACCATATAATCACTCTGCAGCAATATAAAATCAATTGATTATTTT
Source organism: Sphaerogastrella javana (assembly GCA_037040025.1). Lineage (NCBI taxonomy): Eukaryota > Metazoa > Arthropoda > Insecta > Diptera > Drosophilidae > Sphaerogastrella > Sphaerogastrella javana. Next base: position 1,819 of record JBANCZ010004436.1, on the reverse strand, counting down.
TCATATAAATTGAAATTCGTGTGGGTGGATCACTTGACGTATACGTATTCTTTGCTCTTCGAGGTACACAGAGAAATTAAATTAAAACTTGAACGCAAATTTCTAGATAGAATTTTTGGAATCTGAACTCAATATAACGCAATGTCACGAAATTAACAACAGTCATAACTTTTTTACTTTTCGGTTGCTCGTCGCATTTCACACGATGCCAAAACGTTTCCGTTTTTGGCAGTTATAACTTTTCGACAGTGTCGTCTTTTCGATGTATATTTCTGTCTGTTTTTTCCCCCCCACAAAGTTATGGACATACCAAAAAACTATGACATTGAACGCTACAGGCAGCTGGAGAAATTTGGTGCAGCTTTAATGACCGACTGAACTTTGCATCAATGCGAAAAGCTAAGGCAAATAAACCGGAAATTTGCGGTCACACAATGTGTCGTCACAATATTGAGTTTCATCACAGTCACAACTGTGGCCCTCAATTCGATTTCCGACCATGTTTACTGGCTCTTAGTTTTACATTCGAATTTAAGTTCAACCCAGTTTGAGTTTTAACAAATGTTAATTTGACACTACACAAATTATAAAATATTTTAAAAAACATTATCATGAACAGATCGAAATAGTAAACCAACGACAAATTGAATACTCTATAGATACAATAACACTTTGCATTTATCATAAATTTTGTGACTTTTAAGATATCTTAACCTTTCAAGAATCTTTACTAACAGAGAAGTGTCTTATTCTTTGAAATGCATAAAATTGTGGTGTAAGCAATAAATTTAGTAAAGTGACCATGCATTCAAAACATCCATTTAGTTAGCCTTTGAATACAGTTTCTTCATAGAAGTATAGAGATTTGAACAACCCAAAAAATTGTCACACACCCAGACTGTGTATCGAAAAAACATTTACTAATTGCAAAAATGAAAAGAAACAAAGGGAAAGATTCATAAGAAGGTTATCCTGGGTGCTATGGGTGGTGCATATAGTATATTATTTAATGTGTATTTTAATTATTTTGTGTCACTTTCAAACAGTGTCAGGTTTCTAATTGTAATATTTTAGTCCTTTGGCTTAGCACATTTTCAGAAAAATCACATTTGATATTGCTACAACTAGAGACTCGAGTTGGAGAAGGTTGGTATGGATAAGAGCATAGCCCGCTTCTAAGGTCGTTCCTTTTGCCCTGGCAACGTTTCATTTTTGTTGTTTTTTGTTCGCATTGCTCTGGTTACCAGAGTGCTTAAGTTTTGAAACCGCGTACAAAATATGCACTTAGCACGAACCTTTTGCTCATTTTGCCCTTCCACTTGTGCGACCCGCTTGATGCCCTCGCATTCAGCCATTGTGTCAGATGCGATTAGGCTTGACGACACGCGCCTCCGCGACCGCGGGGCACTCTAGGAGGCCAGGTGAACGTCCACGTTCCAGTCCGTATCGTCCCCTCGGCGGATGTCTCGGATGAGGCGATAATCGGGGCAGGATCGTCGATCTGGCACCTCGCCCAGGTGCGTGAAAACGCGGTTCTCGGTGAGAACTGCATCGTGGGTCGCGGCGCCTACATCGGCACGGGGGTGACGATGGGCGACAACTGCAAGGTGCAGAATTACGCTCTTGTTTACGAACCGGCAACCCTGGCGGAGGGCGTCTTCATCGGACCCGCCGTGGTCCTCACGAATGATACGTATCCGCGCGCGATTACGCCCGAGGGCGTGCAGAAGAGCGCCCACGACTGGGAGCCCGTCGGGGTGACGATCGGGCAGGGCGCGGCCATCGGTGCCCGGGCCGTGTGTGTTGCGCCGGTTAGCAT
>JBANCZ010004435.1:0-10275 GCA_037040025.1 Sphaerogastrella javana | reverse complement strand
TCCGAAAATACTATACTGCCCCAAAAAACTAAACACAGGGTCCCTACTGTCGGGCCAGTCCCTACTGTTGGATATTTCCACATAACCAAAGTCTAGGTGGCTTAGTGGTATATTGGATTTGGTATGTTCCATGTCAAGTTTCTTATTTTTTTATATGAGTTTCTGGGGTACATATAGATGATTGTATATTATATATATATTCAAGTATAATAGCACCACATATACAACCTACTAACGAACAGATAACAAATTCAGATCCAAAAACGGATAATTATTGTCCAAATTGTTAAAACTTCTACCACATATAACTTCAAGTTGATAAAATATACTTACGCTTCCAACAATATTTTAAAAGATATTGTAGTTAGTGCATAATTTACAAAAAGGATCATGGTCAGTCAGGTAGGGCTGGTTTGTTGTTGATCTATAGGAAATAACAAAATAAATTTAAGTCGTCAACTCAGTAGAATAAATTTTAATATTGATTGTTTAATAAATGTAAAAATATTGCATTAAAGTAAATATAAGTATATACCTACTATGTGAAAGATACGGAAGGTTAATTAGAAGCAATCTACCACAGCTTAGTAGAAGGCTGTTAGGATCCCCAAAAACCACCATGACTGATCCCAAACTTACAATCTTAATCGACTACAAACTCAACATAATCAGATGGATTCAAATTCCAATTCCCTTCGTACTCGTACACATATGTAAAACGAAAGACGATTGACATATGGACACACGATTAACAAGTGTTTAAATCACAATAAAACTTTAAATCCCACAGATGAAGTCATAAAAACTTATGAAAACAAAACAAGACCCAAGTAATCCAAACAAGCTACCACGAGCGCAGGGAAAAATGCAAAAACTGCTGCCACAAGTAGAAGGAGAAGAAATAAACAAAGAAGTCAAAACAAAAAAAAAAAGTTGGTAGGGAATACAAAAAGAAAACTTACGCACCCAAAAATTGGTCAATAAAATCAACGACAAAATTCTCCTAAGCTGCGAAAATACAAAGGACTAGTCCCAAACAGACTGGGTAGTACAGGACAAAAAGTACATGGACAAGGGACGCACACAGATAGTGAGGAATTAAAGAAAAAGAAATGAAAAAGTTCTGGCGGGGCGTGTGCGTCTCACAATTGCGAACCAAATATTCCCAGGGCAATAAAAATGACAACAGTTACAAAGTGGCGGCGGGAGATACATATTACAGAAGCAGACAGATGAAAAGGGACAGATACACGGCGACAGACATTCATACAGTGGCGAAGATTAAGCCAATTTAACAGATGCTTTAAGCCAAGCGTCTCCATGAGACTGTGTAAGATTAACGGATGGGGGAAGTGCGACTAACCTGCTTTAAGATACAATCGCGTGAACTGGATTTATGAATCCATATCTCACGTCAATTGACTATTAAATACCCTGCTCCTGAAGTCACAGTACATCTATTTACCGCCAACAGAACACGATCAAATAGAATAAATTTACAATATTAAAGCATTCTCTCTATACTCTATTGCGTACTATGTCAAAAACATTATTATCCATATTATACCAAACTTCAAATTCACGTCAATTTCAAAGTAGTATTAAAATTTGTCTATATAATAAGTCATTTATACCCTGTAAATTTATTTATCGGTCAAGTTTTTGTTTTTCATATACAATATTTTGAATATTTAATGGTTTCTCAAGTGTTATTGTACTTTTAACAAATAATTGATAAAGGTAGTTATTTAAAATTCTAAATATTTATCGAAGATTTCTCTGATTGAACGGCATTATGTGGAATGACTTCCATAATTATATATGCTTACAATATTGTATACTTAGACAGTGCACACATGCATACCAAAGGTTTTGACTTAAAGCTCCCACCATTCTTGTATATTTTTCCCTTTTTTTGGGCCCGCAAGGTTTGCCATTTCAAAAGATATTTTGTCTTTGTTCTGTCTATATGGCGTATCCTTGTGCCATGCAGCATTTTCGCCTTTTTTAACATTTTTTATATGAATTCACTCCATTACTTTTTTCTGTTATATATTTTCTCATCTTGCCCATTTGTGGTGTTTTGATATGTTACAGCGGTCCGTTTTGCCTTCCACTTATGTTGTTGCCTGCGGTTCTGACTAACCCCCAAAACAAAATAAGCCACTTAAAGCGATAAGATTTTTCGAGCCTGGATTAAAAAAACCCAAACGGGTTTCTTAGCTTTGTGCAGCATACGAATGTATGTAGTAGGTAACATAGAATAAGGCGAGACGTACTTTTATGTGGTATGTATATTCTTGAGCAATAGAGAAACCTAGTTCATTGGACCACTTAACTGTCTCCGCCTGTTTGAACCGTAATTCTATATAAATATTATGTATCATTGATATTCCAGTCCTTAAAAGAAAATATTGAATTTTTATCACATTTTTAATATATCACCCAAATCTAGATACACTGTAATACCATGAGTAGACGCAAGTTTACTGATTGATTTTTCATTATTATTTCATTCAACACAAACTGTGTACGACAGATAATAGTTGAATCGTTAGTTAAAAATTGTCGTATTATACGTCATATAACACTATGTCATATTTTGTTATTATATTATTATATTATATAATATTGTTTGATTTTATTATATTATATATTTTATCGATTGCGATTCAAGACAGTGTGTTTATTATTGGGCATCGTCCCTACTTTTAAGCATATTTGGCATCGGGTGTCGACAGTTATCAAATAAATATGTTTGAAACATAACATAAAACAAATAATGAATTGCGATGCAGCGAAAATGTGTGTTATTAATTATAGATCATTGATTTGATATGTTTACGACTAAGAGTGAGCAATCGGTAGAGTCTTCGGTCTTATGTGCTAAGCATATGAGATGCCACACTATAGATACATCATCTCATTTAATCGGTGGTATCATTAGTGTTTAACCGACCAACAACAACAACAACATCATCATTAACATCAATGCAACAAAAGCAATAAAGAGAACGTCAGTAAAGCCGTGTACAACTGTGATACACAAATAAATTAATTGAAACATCACCTAAGCAAACGTTCGTTCTCTTCGCCTCCCTGGGATATCGACCCGGTCAAACGGTCGTTTTATCGCTGGGTTGGCTAATTGAATTTCCTCTTCAAAATGGTCGTTGCGGTGCACGTGTCCTGCTCAGCGTCCTGCCGTTGAGTTTGTTCACTTGTAGAGATGTGAATGTCTCGCATTTTAAGCGTGGCTTCCGTTCTTTTTATTTTATTTTGTTTACTGTTACGTTGTGTTTTCACGCATAAATATTAGACGGTCCCCAAGCTTTTGTTTGTATTGTGTTGTGTTGTTATCCCATTTTCCAAGTTAACTTGCTTGTCCCTTTCCATTGGCTTGCATCTCTCGGCTGTTTTGGTCTGTAAAAATTGTCCTTTTTGTGGACGCAGCTATCATTAGCTTTCTGACCACTTAATATGACATTGATGCTTAATTGTATCTCGGTTAAAGACAGAGATAACCAAAATAAGCAAGGCTGAATATTGAAGGGAAGAAATATAAGTAGAATATTTCAGATAGACTTCTAAGCTGTGGTGTAACTCTTTGAGTTTGGAGTAATAATAATGATTAAAGTGTCATTAGTAGAGCAACTTTTGAATTAAAATTTGATTTCATTTTCGTCAATGTTAAAAAAACACCATTCAAAATTTTGTATGATTTTAAATTCAAATCAACGTATTCAAGGACATTCACGAAAATACGGTCTTCTAAATAATATAATTTTATTATACTTATATAACTTAAGATGTGCAGCTACCCTCATACGGATCAAGAAAAAACTTTAATTACATTCAGGCACATAACATTGTAGGAAAGGAGAACAATTCATTAATGCCGCTATAAACTCGCCAATTGGTTGTGGTTGGTCGATGTGAACTATGCGAAGGATTAGATAGCCACATCGCTTGATGAACAACAGTCAAACGAAAACTAAAGGTGGAGCTGGCCACACCCAATGGAGCCGTTAATGATGTGCGCCCTGCCAGATGATTGCGATGGCTAATGCTACTGTCTCGGAGGCTGACTTAAATGGGAGAGATAGATAGATAACTGAATAGCTGGCAGGCTTTGGCCCTGTTTTGAGTGGAGTGCTTGAATGTCTGGGTTGACATCGACTTCAAGTAGCGCGCTGCATCTCAGGATTGACTAATGGTAATGAGAACAGCGCAAGAGAGTGACGACACATCACTGTTGATTGATTGTTTTTCCATGTAAATCGTGCAACAAATTAATCAATGCTAATGACACTTTCAGACCGAAAACAAGTTGCCATTTGCACGTCTGTTTTATCGGACATCTCAAGTTGAACGTTAACCCGACAGCGAATGGGAATAAACAAATTCCATTTTAAGCGGCGACTCGGCGACTTATTCTCTCTTATTCTGCCTAGCATTTATTGTCGCAGGATCACCGAGTCGTGTGTGCAATTTCTCAAAAAGGCTTAATGCCATTTCAACTGAGCCACGTTAGCCAGCAAAACTTGAAGATAAAACTGATTTACACTAGCGCAATTGTTAATTACCCTGAAGAAGGTCGCAGTCTTGTAAGATGCTCACATTCATTACAACGCAACGCAATGCAGCTCAATTTAGAAATTTAGAAACGATTGTACTAGCATAAACTGAGCTTATCTTAATTATGGTTTTATGCTAATGTGTCGCATAGTCCTGCCACTTGCCTCTATCAAGATATAGCAGATAACACGCGCCAAAGATGCAGACAGAGAACGCCGACAGACAGTCAGACAGAATTGGCGAAGGCAGCCTCATCTTAACATTTACCACATACTCTGACATTCACACAAGGCACTCGAATGGTCTCTCTTTAGACGCAGTTCCTCCATGACTGGCCTGGTTGACGCCCACTTGGCTACACTATCAACCCTTTTTTACTTGTTCACACCCTGAATTGCTTTTCGCACCCTCAGGGTTACTTTTCTGAGTGGAATGCACTTCTATGCAACCAGAGAGTGATGCAAGCGGGTACGAGTACTTAGTAGTAGTACATCCATAATTACGTCACTTTTAAAGCATGGTAGTGTCAGGATACTCCATCAACTAGGGTTTGAAAAGCACCCTTGACTGGCAAATATATAGCTTAGTTTCCATTATTATAAGCTGAAAAATTTCTTTTTAAATTTTATGTTCTTTGAAATGCACGTGATATTTGAGTTGCTACGATATGCATGTGACATTTTTAAATTAATTTATAGGTATTCCACATTTGAAACAAACATCGTGCCAAATATAAATACGGTTGCTCTTATTGTTTCTATTTCGGCCGAAGTTGGGCCAATTTTGAAGCTGGACATTCTGACTCATATATCTAAAGTAAAATTTTATCGATATAGTTTGCCGATTAACGATATCGGTGATCGATATTTTTATAATAATTATAAAATGATTATCATCTATTGGTCACGGTCCTTACTGTCACCGTCTCTACTGTTGGATATTTTGTTTAAGCCTTAGCCATAACGTAATGGATCTAAAGAACATTAAAGTTGAATGCTATTGAAATTTTGATCTTTAGGGAAGAATTAAAACTATGTCCTTAAAGAGTAACCACAACTAACAAAGCTGACTCCTGGCTCAGGCAACATTCAGACCACAACAGTTACATACTTAAAGAGCCGGACAGGGTGCAGAAATTGTCGTTTATGACATGTTGGTCAATAAGCTGCTTGGCATATATTACTCCGTATGAAATTTGTAAGCCGCTTCCAAAAGAAAAAAAATGTTTAAGAATTATTTTTTGGATGCAACGTGAATGTCCTTTGGGCTATCCGCAACAGGCAAAAAGTGTGCTTGTCTTATGATTTATGTGCGTGCATGCCGTGCAAGCTTGTACTCGTATGTAAGAGTGTGTTGAATGCTGGACAGGAGGTGAAGTGTCAGTCCTGCAGATGGGGCAACGGAGCGTATACTCTACGTCGACGTCCACACGTATTGCGGTCAGGCAAAAGATAATAATAAGTGAACATGGAGAGGGTTCCATCGTGTCTGCCTAGTTTTCATATAATACTCATAAGTAGTCAGCTCGCCATCCCTTGTACTCAAAACTGAGTTGATGAATGCACCAAATGTCCTTACAGTTATCACAGTTTTTCCCTTAGCCTTGTTTTTTTTTTTTTTTTTTTTATTTTTGCCGATTTTTCACACTTGCCTAGAAGTGACCAGCTGTTGTCTGCTGCCCTTGTCACACATCTGGCATGCTGCTGTTTTCATCTTTCTCTCTCTTTCCCTCTTTCTCTCTCGTTCGCACTTTTTTTTATTAACTTTTTGACCATTTTGGTCACGTTTGATAAGCTCCCACAAATAATTCATGGAGGCTACTCGCGCTTGAGGCCAGCTGTTACTGTTGCCGAATGCCGCTCGATGATTTTAAATATGATTTGAATGAGTTTATAAGTTTGTTTATTTGTTTAAGCAGCACAGAAGCGTTACATAAACCCCCGCTCATCACATCACCACCCTACTTCTTCCACAGTTCGGAGTCAGCCCACACGGGGTTGATTCCATTCAACTTGATTGATGTCTTTGCGCTCAAGCATTTGTAGACAGTCATTAGCTGCGGATTCTCAACTGGCGTTGTCTGAGTTCGATCTCATACTCTGGCATAGTTCTTGCCCTTGGCCTCTGAAGTACTCCCCATTCTCCTCTCCACTCTCACGCTTCTACTTACACTCCCTTCTAACTCCAACTACGCCCCTGAGCTGTGAGTGCTGCTGACAGTTTGCCAAATTGTCTGCTAAAATTTTCTACTGACGCCTCCAACGTTCCTGAAAGACATCATTAGCATTCACGTGAATGGAATCTGTGACTGGCAAATAGCTTTCAATTAAACTTCGATTTCATTGGTAAAGTGAAGATATATTAGGTCTAAATTTATAGAAATGCATAAATACCATTCGTACTATAAATGTAATGTCATACATAAGTGAAGACATACTAGCTGGTTTATAAAATCCAGTCAGATAAAAATTATTTAGAAAATACATTTGTGTTTATTTGTCCCTAATAAATAGTGTACATTATACATATTTATTTATTTATATTAATATTAATTCCTATATTTTTGTGTTCTTTGATTGTAAATGGTATGGTATCATATTCATTTAACCGTATCGTAAAGTTCAATAGTTGTTAAATCCATTTGATATTGTTTTTATCATTAAGCAAAACAGCAAAATTAAGAAAATGACGAAGGATCTATTAAAATTGATCATCAAGTATATATTCTAGATACGGACAACAAACGAAATCAATGGTCGTCGTTCTGTTTGTACGTCAGCTTGTCCAATCGATTATATCTCGAAGACTATGACAGCCAGAAACACAAACTTTTCTGTGAAATGCACAGTAATGTGTATGTGGAAATTTATTTGGGTGAAGTACATCCATACGTACAGGGTGTTGGTTGTCTGACACTGTCCCTAATGCATATGTATCACACTTTGCGCTGTTCAACTTTAATATCTAATTTGTATGTTTCCATATTAATCCCTTCGATCGCGAACCGTTGGCCTTGAATAGACATTTGTAAGTACACTCAATAATTAAGATTCAACTGAATACATTTACTAACATAAGTCAATTTTGTTCATTTGAAAGCCTAGAGCGAGCCAACATCAAGAAAGTCTTGATTGAGTAGAAACAGAGTCTGATATGAATCAAACTCAGGCCAACTCTCACATGCGGACGCGGTCATATTTGGCTTATTATAAATGACTGGATGTGAACTGGCTGTCATGTTTTATCTTTATTTTCGTGCATTTTTGGACACATTTCGCTAGGGAGGGAAACAAAAATGGGAGAGGACAGCTGACAGGGTCTGGGTCTCTGCACATTTTCTATTCTCTGTACATTTGGCTTGTTCTTATTTTTTCCTTTATCTGGCACAAGCGTGGTGGTAATGGCGCTTGCAGGCTGACTGACGTTTCTAACAAAGTGAATCGCATTAAGGATAATAGAGGCAACTAAAGGCAAAAAGAACAGCAACAACACAGCAGCAGCTGAAACAAAGCAGAAACAGAAGCAACGACTGATGATGGCTCGATTTGCGCGTCATTATCCTTGCACTCGCAAGGCTCTCAAAGTAAATTCTACTCTCTCGTTCTCTCTTTTCCCTGTTTGAGCGGTCTGTAGATGGCTGAAAGCCTGAAGGCCTGAATGTCCATCAAGTCTAAAAGACGCTGCAACGCCTTCGCGCTGCCTTTGCCCTTGCTTCAGACAGAGTATTCTTCGCTTCGCTTGTCCTTTTGCGCATCCTGTGCCTGACATTTTCGTCGTCATCGTTCGGCGTTAGGAATGATTTATGGCCGACTGCCTGCCTTACGAGTGCGACTCAAGTGGCGCACCCAACCCACCGACCCCCCATTTCCCTGACCTATCACGCAACCGCTGACAATATGAAGACGCTCTGTCCCCCTGCCCACGCTCGCCCCGTTTTCTTTGCTCTGCAATTGACAATTGTCCAGGCCAAGCGAAGGCTGCAACCTGCTCCGCACTTACTAACAAAACTAAACAAACAAATATTTATTAAGCAAATTGAAGCCGCTCTGCCAAATCCCAAGAAAACAAATGACTCGAGGTTTTAATACCAAACGACTCGCAGCCCAGAGTCTACAGTCTACAATCAGTACCCTATATATGGAAGAACCTTCAAAATGACGCGGCACATTCTCAGCACTCATTGGCTAGTCGAATTATGCGCTCTAACGCGCCGCCCTACATCTCCAGATCATCATTAGTCAAAGCTTTAAGCCCGTTCAATCAACGGGCCGAAGCAAAGCGGAGAAATTGTTGTATTGCTGCTTGTTAACATAGGCCACGTTGCGTGTTTGGGTCTCTTAAGTTTTAGCCCCAGAAAATTATTAAAATTAAATGGAATACATCACGTGCCATATGCATGAAGCCATGTACGACTGCCTCTGCCCTTACTCCTGCACTAGCACCAGCCTCAGATCCAGTTCCTACCACGGCATCTGCGGTGTATCTCCCGTCGGCTGCCATGTTTGAGGTAAACACGAACAACCTGAACAAAGGGTGATGATCATCCTGTAGAACAGACACCGAGAAGGAGAGAGTAGGCGATAAATAAAGCGAGAAAGCGAGAAAAGAGGCGTACAGCTATTTAAAGTTTTTCCCCTTTACATTTTTTGATTGAATTACAAAAGTTTAGACTAAAAGTACATTGCAGTACACCAGAACTCAAACATTGTCTTATAATATTGATGAATCAATCTTCGCCCTTATAGATTTCGAGCATCGAAATCGGAATTGCAAGGTTTACGTGATTTGGTAGTTTGAATAACAACTGAATACTATTAAACAATTTAAATTTTCGCTTTATTCAAGTGTTAATTAAATATTGTCAGGGCTTTAATCATTTGTAATGTAAGAATAAATATTATGTTTCTAAATATATTAAAATACATGTACGCAAAAATATGTCTTGTGTCTGATACTACAATTCATAATGAATCGGATTAGTTTTGTAAAATTACGTCAAGTATGTCAAGTAGTTTTTGGAACAGTACTGTTACATACTTGACGTAATTTTACAAAACTATTCTGATTCATTATGAATCATAATTCAGAATAAATATAAAAGTTACGAAAGTGAACATTCTAATTTAGATGGCAAAAATAAAAAGTATTGAACAAAGCTATGTCATACAATAACTTCATCTAAAAAATTTAATCCCAAGCAACACCAAAGTCTAGTTGGATTCTATTTTGGAAATATCTAGTTAGCCAGATTTGCATACTTTTGAATTTCTTTTTCCTAAATCTGAAAAAATTGATAGGTTACTGTAGTCGTTGCCGACCGTCATTGAACGATATCAGAAAAGGTTTCATTTGTAGATTTTACTAGTTACCGTTTAATATAATTGAAGCTCGAAAATAGCGATTGAAAGTTGATTTTAAAATTCAGGGTATCCACCAGGTAGGATTGGGGGCAGATATCCAAAATTTGAATAAGTGAGTCACCAAATGAACACGTATTATGACGATTCAAAGCTTTGATATCCCATTGAGAGGGAGTTGCAGCGTGTATATAAAATCTAAAAATGACAGTAGGTGTGTAATATAAATGTTCGCAAATATTCGATAACACAGCATTCTATCTATGAAATAGCTGCTCTTATTCGAAATTTTAGTGTTTGTGTAGCCATTAGTGGGGGAAATAGGGGTAGGTATCTAATA
>JBANCZ010004434.1:0-10275 GCA_037040025.1 Sphaerogastrella javana | reverse complement strand
AAATACTATTCTGTTCCGAAAAGACTATACTGCCCCAAAAAACTAAACACAGGGTCCCTACTGTCGGGCCAGTCCCTGTATAGAGGAGACCATACACAAGATCCATATTCCAGAATAGGGCAAACAATTGAGACAAAAAGAGCCTTTGTTGTGTAAGAATCGTTAAATTCCTTTTCCCAGCGTCTTATAAAGCCAAGAACCTTTAGGCGACAATAGAACAGATATGCCTGTCAAACCTAAGCTCCCGATCAAGCAGGATACCTTAGTCGGAGACTGAATCATTCAAGTGAACCACCGTTAAATTTATAGTGATTTTGATGATGATGGCCCCTGAAAAAGGAAAAAATTTTGGGGTGCTACTGTGATATGATTTTCAAATGCCAATAATTTGTCGAAGAATATGGTGTACTGCTCTCTCACTTAATGTGAAAACCAGGCTTACCAGATGATAACGTCTATAGATTCCATTTTGTGGAGCTCTTTTAAATCAAGGTTTACAAGTCAAGCGTACTAGAAGACCTGAAGGCAATTTCTGCAAACAATTTAACATTCCGTAACCACTGGAAGCCACCATTATTAAATCATCATATCAAAAACATATCCAACAGTAGCGAATGGCCCGACAGCCGGGACCCTGTGTTTATTATTTCGGAACAGAATGGTATTTTTGGGGTAGTAAAGTATTTTTGGAGAAGAATAGTATTTCCGGTGTGGTATAGTTTTTCGTAGTAGTATAGTATATTCGGTGCTGTATAGTTTTAATAATTAACGATTTCGATAATTAATATCGGTGATCGACATCGTTCATCGGTAATTGATATTGATAATTTGTGATTAAGTAGGTGTGTAATGTAATTTTGGATAGATGTTCTAAAGCACAACGTTCTAGCTTCAAAATTGCGCCTTCTAACCCAATTATAAGATTTCGGGTATCCACCAGTGGGGGAATGGGGATTGCCATGCAATATTTAAATACTAGAGTTGGCGTTTAATGAAATTAAGTATATATATGCAAAAGCACGACGTTCTAGCTAAAAAATATCGCCTTGTAAGGCAATTTTAAGTTTTGGTATCCAATTGTGGGGGAGTGGGGGGAGGTATCCAAAATTTGAACCAAAATCTGCTTCAGTTATACACCAATCATCTTGCCAAATATGAATACTGTAGCTCTTATAGTTCCGAAATCTAGGTGTTCATACAGACGGACAGACAGGCAGAAAGACGGATATGGCTCAATCGACTCGGCTTCTCTTCCTGATCAAGAAGATAAATACTTTATGAGGTCTGCCGCGCCTCCTTCTGCCTGTTACATACAAATCGACTTTGCACAAAGTTAATAGACCCTTTAGTGTTTTTAAACACAGGGTCTGAAAACGATACAAAAAAGCAACTTGAACCTGTTTAAATGATTTTAATAAAGAACAAAAAGAATTTTCATTGAAATACTAATTCAAATCGATACAGAGTAACAGTTGATAATTCATCGTAAAACGTGCCAGATTTGGCTACAGATACGGCAAATATTGATGTTGGTATTTCAGTCTCGTTCAATGAACCCACCGTCCATCTTGTACACAGCGAAATGATTACTATTATTATTTTAGTAATGTTCATATTCATAAGACTACACAATGTATTTTTATGTAACATATGTAACAAATATATGAACAATATAAAAATAAGATGTTAATATTATTAAATAAAGCATTGAATAACAAATATACAAGAGCAAAATGTTGTTCGTTCAACATAATTAATCCCAAAATTACCAAACGTGGAGAGAAAATGTCATTCCTATAAAAATAAACTCATTGTTGTAGTTTAGTATAAGAATTTGTAAATATTTTGTTTGAATGAAACACAGTAGAGCTTTATGGCTGTGGTTGTTCGATAAATTGGTTTATCTTAAACGTGGAGTAACCCAGCGCACGTTTGGGAAAGGTCGAGTAAAAGAAGAAATGCATACTAAAACGTTTAGCTGAGCTATCAGACATATATTTTTTATTTATATGTAAATATACATATATATTATATGTAAATATATATATTATATATATCCATAAATACATAAGTATATATATATTAATTCATATATTATTATATAGTGTGTACATATCTTTTGCATATCAACACGTCGGTGAGTGGGTGTGGGCATGCTAATAGATACCCCTACAAGAAAATTATGTATAAAAAGTACAGACTCTGCCTGGGGCTGATTACAAAGCATTTGATCTCTGAACAACATGCAAGGTTTACTGGCACAGGTGCTACTGCTCTGCAGATTATTAGGTATTGCATTTGCTACAAGTGTTGATGCAAGCAACCCTAGAAATCGAGACGGATACAGGAGTAGTACCACGGAGTTTAGCACTGGTTGGCAATACAAAGATGCACACTATTCGCAAGCACAGTACGAAAAGATACTTAATGGTAATAAGCCGGAACAGGAGAAGTTCGGATCCTACCAATATCAGTACGTAGATTATTTGCCTAGTTGCAAGGAGGGTGGTCCGGGTGTTTGTGCGACAAATGGTCATAAATATTATTTCTTTGAAAACGAATGCAAATTGGAGTCCCACAACATGATGCTGCTCTTCAAGCATGGTATAGGTATGTGTTTAATTTAGATATGTCTTAAACTAACCACTCATTACTATGCTGTCTATACTATCTGTTCAGAGCTGGAACGTTGCGAACTGGAGCACTGTAAACCCAACTGTGATGCTGCGCCTTGCCCCACAACATATGAACCAGTCTGCGGCATTTTTGTACAAGGGCACCAACAGGGTGTGACTTTTGCCAATGAATGCGAAATGAAACGACGCGAGTGTAATACCAAAAAAAGTACGTAAAGTTTATTAAGTAGTATACGCTATATACTGTAATACATATGTATGTGTATGCCCAATTGGACGACAATAATACTAAATTTAAAACTTTATTTTGAATTTTTTGCATTAAATTTATTTGCGTAATTTGAGTGTATACACCATAACATTTAGGTTATATATTTTTAAATGTTTAACTATATTTAATTTATATCTATAAATAGTTAAAAACGGTTATGAAAGGGTTTAAAATAACTGCTAGCCTTGAATATATTTATTCATATTTATTCATATATTTACTCACTGTATTCTATTTTTAACAATTAACAGCTATGCGCGTTTTGAACAAGGGTCCTTGTCAACAGCTGAAAACAAGATCGAGTCGCAAGCGCAAGCAACGCCGCCAAAGAAACAGTACATCTACTAGTACCACCAGCAGTACTACTACAGCGACTACAACCACCGCTACACCCCTGATCAAAAGCAAGAGAAACAGTGTGAGCAATAGCAGTATTACAGCTAGCACAGGTATACGCAAAATATATGTGCTTTTGCCTACTGAGGCACCCATAACAACAACGACGACCGGGTCTAGGACTTCCTCTACCACCACAACTACTACTACTGAGGCATCTCCACAAATGGATTATCCGGAGTACCTGAACATGGCCATGTCTCCAGAAGTTTCTGTAGCACGATCTGTAAATGCGTACAGTGTGTACAATATTAACAACCTGGGACAGGACTACGGGGAGATTATGGACACACATCTATCAATGTATGTTCCTGGCATAGGTACCATTACTGATACACCACCTAGCACTACCACCACAACTACAACGGCCAGTCCAACGATTACAGAAACCCCACCTAACAGCACCACAAGAGTGAAGCCGAGTTTCTTCTATGTGCCCAATAAAGCCACTACTACTAACAGTACAAATGGTACTACAACTACAGAGGCTAGCATCTCACCGAACACTAAGAATTCCAACACTAGTACTATCGACAACGAAAGCAGTGATCCTCGCAATCAAAGTCTGGCTAAGATTTCCACCGATAAAACAAATGCCTCCGCAACTGCCATCGATGAAATTAAAAAACTTAACATTTCCGCTTCCACAAGTAACTCCCCCTTGCATGTACTCAAACTTGTTAGGCAATCAACAGCATTTAGTACTCAACCACATGCAAAACCCATACGTAAACCGAAAGTTTTTAAGATATTAGCTTAAAAAAAGAAATAAAAAATCACCCAATTTTAACAATGCTTCATGAACAAAAGAACTAAATTTTAATTTTTAAAACCAATGCTATCCAGTTCATCCAAATTTCGAAAATGAACATTTCGAAATGTAAATAGAATAGATTACAAACAGTTTGCTTGATTATATACATAGATTATCTTCGATACATATTCTGCTGTAGATTAATTTATAAATTTTAAAGTTCAGGATTCTTATGTTATCGACCATGACCGTCCTAGATTTTAGACTGGTCATTCCAACGTAGCTATCAAAAAATTGTCTTAAGGCATTTATTTTGAATAGTTATATGATCTGTAGTCAATACCGAAGCTTCTTCAATACACTTATAGAGAGAGAACTTGAACAATGACTACGTGTCTACTGCTTGTTTTGCCAATTTTTAAGCCCTGGGTCTAAAAAACACAAGAAGGTCTATTAACTTTGTGCAAGTCGAACAGGCAAAAGGGGGCGTGACAGACCCCAAAAAGAATATACATGTACATGTATATGTGCTGTTCATCATTATAAACCTACAATAATATGCAAATTTTGGATACCTAGCCGTAAACCACTAATGGTGGATATCTGGAAGATTAAAATCGACGTAATGTATATATATATACATATACATATAAATGCATTACATTTTTACTTGTTTATCGATTATCAATATCGATTACCGATTAACGAAAAATCTATACAGCACCGAAAATACTACACTGCACTGAAAAACCATATCACCGGAAATAATATTCTGCTCCAAAAATACTATACTGTCCCAAAAATACTATTCTGTTTCGAAAATACTAAACACAGGGTCCCTCCTCTCGAGCCAATCCATACTGCTGGAAATTTTTGTTATATCTGTATTATTTGAGTAATTTCTTTCATGAGAAAGAATGCGAATTTATTCCCTCTTTTGTTGTACATGCTTTATGTGCCCGTTATTATGCATGCACGAAACAAATTTGTAATGGTATTTTCACCAAATATGATGTAAGCTGCAGCAAAGGTCAGCAAATTTAAAACCCATAAAACGCATAAATAAGTTTAAATTCAATTTTAATGTAGTTAAAACTTTTAGGATTATAGAAAAAACATTCTTCTCAGAAATAGATTGATAAATGGTATGTGCAGATGCGTCTTCTATTGTGGTTCCTGTCAATGCCAAAATCTTTTATATTTAACCGAATTAAATGACATAACACTCTGTTATCATATTTTACCTTGAACGTTGGATATTAAGTAATCATAGGAAATGTTGATTCGAAAACTCAATTGAAATAGTTTCCACAACTAATCTTCTAAACTATTAAACGTATCCGATTTTCAAAGAATATCAAGTATTTAACAAATACGCTGAGACAATCAAATGCTGTCTACTATAAATTAAGCAGAACACAGTCTATCTATGGTATTGAAACTTATGGATCAAACTATTTTAATGCAAGTTATTTAAATTCTATGCAATCTTCTATTATATATTTTTATTTTGGAAATAAACACTAATTCTATTTAATTGTTCAATTTTCGCATGTACCAATAGTTATAACATAACTTACATTATAGACACCGTGTATGCTCTACAAAACCAGTTGATTACCGGGTATGTATGTACATACATGCTTACTTCCGCATTATATGATATGTGTTATTATATGTTGGCAAATTTTTAAATGGAAACACGATGCAGTTTTTAAATAAATTTAGCTTTTATTTGTGAAAGAAATATAGTATGTTTTTTATGTAATTTGTACACACACATAGTTATATATGTACATACATATATTGCATTTATCAACATATATATATATATATATATATATAGAACAAAATGATGACTACTTAATACTACGAGATTTGTCGTATGAGGTACGTCTTTTGTTGTAATTTAGTAATTTTCCCATTGCAGGGGAACAGCAGCCACAGCGGAGGCCATAGCATAAGCGCCATTGGAGTCAGAAGCTGAATTATAGCTAGAGGATGATGGAGAACTATGCATACGCCAACTATGAACAGGGTTGTAGCGGAGTTCAGAGGGGGTATTTTGTGAATTGTAATGAGTATTTAAAATATGCTTGAAACCGGAACGATGGCTAGTCCCCGAATAATCGTGCGAGGTTGCACTATACTGGGAATTGATTCGAGGAGGTTCATTATGATGAGCACTATGGCTGTAAACGGTATGATAGGCACTGTAGAGGTTGTCTCCCGGTTTATGTATAGAACTATGTCCCAAATCATAGCCGGAATCATAGCCCGTGCCATAGTTCGAATCATACGCAGAATTAGAATCGTAGTTATAGTGTTGTGAATATGGTCTATGTGTCGTACTTGTCACTGGGTATGGGTAGAAATTTGAATATGTGGACGAATCGTCTTTGGGTACCTCAACTAAACAACCGCTCACAATACGTGGAATACTCTCGCCTTTGAATATAACCGCGACTGTAGTCTTCTCCTTGCATGTTTTATGGCCAGTCGATGGACTAATAAGTTGCGGCATTAACGACAGACGCAACACTTTGCCATACTTCGTTTGGAATGTAATGAAGACCAAAGCGTTCTGTGTAGATTTAAGAGAACGAAAGAAATAATTCAGTGGTGACATAGAAACATTTGACAATAGTAAAATATTCAAAAATGAAAACGAGATATGGCATGTCACAGATATTGAAACCTTAATACGTATACTTACTGTATCTAAGCTGTTACTCGGCGTTGTATATGACATTGTGTAATATGGTGTTTTTACAGTTGTACTCGACGTAAGTGTCGGGTATTCAGTTGTAACTGTTGAAGAAGTTGTTGAAGAAGTTGGAGATTCTGTGGTTACTGTTGTTATAGTTGGTAAATGAGTGGTAAGAATTGTAGTTAAAGGTTTAGTTGTCTTCATTGTTGTTGTTTTCGGAGGTTTAGTTGTCTTTATTGTTGTTGTTTTCGGAACCTTTGTCGAGGTAGTTTTAGGAGGTTTAGTTGTCTTAATTGTAGTTGTTTTCGGAGCTTTGGTTGTTGTCGTTTTAGGAATATGAGTTGTCTTAGCCGTAGTCGTTTTCGGAGATTTCGTCGTAGTAGATTTAGAAGGCTTAGTTGTTTTTATTGTTGTTGTTTTTAAAGGTTTGGTTGTTGTCGTTTTAGGAGTTTGGGATATCTTAGTTGTAGTCGTTTTCGGAGCTTTCGTTGTAGTTGGTTTAAATTTGTGACTTGCGCTACCCGCCATAACGGCTGAACTTGAATGTTCTGTATGTTTTGCTGGCGATTCCTTTGTGCTGGTTTCCGTTTTGGAGCAAATTGCACATGTGGGTGCTGTTGAACTGCTAGAGGTTGTTTTATCTGGTGTTGCGTCAATATCTTGTGTATTTTTGAGACGTGCACTACCTGCCAAGACGAATGATTTTGAGATCACAGCGGATTCAGTTGTAGTTTCTGCTGTGCTAGTGTCTGTACTGGAGGTCGCAGATACAGTTATACTCTTCGCTGTAGCTATGCCTGTTCTTGCGCTCTTTGTCGTCACTTTGTAAGTAGTAGGAGTTGCGGAAGCTTTGGCATACCCATATGGCATATAGGTGGCAGACGCACTGCCCTCCCCATAAATAGGCCAATGGTACTGATTGTACTGATTATAATAAGTGTAGGGATTATAGACCGGTGAATACTGTACAAATGGTGCTCCGTTGTAACTGTGGAGCCAATTGTAGTTGAAGCCGAACTGAGGATAATGATGCAGCATATTATTGGGTGTAGTGTAGGGGTTCCACCTCGATACGGGCTGACAGCGTTGCATATTAACTTCAACGAATTCTATGTATGTGTAGATACGATTAGATAAATTTGGATTACTTAAATAGTGCAAAATGTTATGATTCAACTTACCTGACTGTGCTGCCAACACTTGCTGTACATTGTAAGTGTTCAGGTTACAGATATTGGAAAAAACCCTATAGCAATGCCCATTGTAACCACATAAAGGTAGTCCGCAGGCCGTATAGCTTGGCATTATGCCATTTGCCATGTGCTGTTCCTGGCAGAGCTGCCCCCTGCCAATCGCCAGCAATGAAAGTGCAAACACGAAACGCATCAAACACATGCTGTAATAACTACTCGTAGTACTATATACCCAATTGACCCTTGACAGGGCTTTATATAGAAAATACAGCTCCAAAATCTGCGCACAGCAGCCGCGGCTAACGTCGTTTTCGTTTGCATTCAACCTGAACGCCGACGTCTTATCGGACGACGCTTTACGTGCTGTAAAGCGCTTGACCAGGGTTAGTTTTTTATTATATTTTTGATTGGCGTGAAGTGCGACGTCTGGGATTTAACTAAAGCACGAGTTAAGTACAGACCCTATGCATTGCATAAGAACTGGTTCATTAAACACTTGCAGAATACCTTTGTTCTATGCAATGTACATTTTATCATACAATTCAAAAGCTATTTTCGCAACTGCTTGCCATTGACATGCATTCTACTGCTCCCATTGATATGCATTCAACTGCTTACCAAGTGACAATCCAAGCAGGCAAAATCCAATAGTAAAGTGTGACGGATACGAACACCAAGCAGTTCACGCGCTCTCTATCACTCTCGCTTTTATCTTCACTTTGAGCTCACTTGCAAAATACCCGATATTCGAGATTCTGGTTGAAAGCACTTGAAATAATGCAATGAAGGTATGAAAAGTAACAAGCCGTATTTAAAATTATAATGTCCATGTACAGGAGCCTTTGAATTTGTAATACTAAACTGTTTTCCTAATAAAACAGTTTGCAGCATCCATAATATATATAATGGAATGATATTGATATTTTTATTTATATACACATTTATATATCGTTTCCCTATCGGTTTTAATTGATTATTTGAAATATCGGTTTAAGTTACGACTTCGGTTTTTAAAAATAAAACTATTTTAACGATTACTGTTCAAGTTTCGATTTTGGCGCCAACATTAAAATTTGAAAAACTACGCTTAACATTGTTTCCAAAAACATATTCTCTAGATAAGTAAAGGCATCAATGAAACAGTTTGGCACAACTGTGCAAGTTACACCATACACACAGTGCCAAGCAGTTCGCGAAGCAGTTCGGCAAGCATCATCACAACACAAATGTTAAGCAGTGCAAGAGCCATTGTGCAGTGAGAAAAGGTGTTAACTGTTGAAAGTTGATAAAACGTACATACATTTCAATTTTCACTACTTCTATTCTACACAATAAATCTATTCAATCTATTTCCATTTTATTCAATGGCATAGGCACTAAAAAGGTCGAAAAACTCTAATTTATTTTATTGTAATATTGCAAATTTCCCAAAGAAATTTACAATATGTCTGTTCAACTTTGTAGCTAAGCAGTTTTATACACGAGTAAGAATAAGCAAGCAGTCTAATCAAACAGGTTAGCGCATTTCTGCAACCGTGTTATACTGCTTGCAAGCAGTTAAACGGAACGTTCAGATTTCCTGCCGCTTCACTTGGCCACACACAGCAGCAGCGAGCGGTTGTCCTTGCGGCATTTTGGCATATAGACCTAAACAAAAATTTCGTGTACTTTTCTTACCAGTGGCAGGAAGCATATACTGTGGAAGCAAATACAGTAAGTGGCAAATATATATCTCAATAAATACGCCTTCAATCAGGGCCAACAGGTCAAATTAATTACAGTATATACATATCCATATCCATGCACTATGGATTACGTTTTGAATTCTATTAAATAAAAATTATCCGTGATTTTTTTTTTTTGCATCTCTAACTGTGTCTTTATTTCCTTCCGTTCAGTTATCTGTCCTCAAAAGCCGGCTCAAAATTAATCGCTAATCACCTACGTATGGTACTTGTTGCCGCATATTGTTGATACTGGCTCTATTCACATATGTTTATGTCCCAAGTGTTCTATACACACACATATTGCAGTGTTATTGCTAAATTTTGAACTGGATGGTGCTTGAATTCTATAAAGCTGGTCGTTAAAGCACATCCAAATTTGCTATATAGTCCAATAGCGAAGAATAGTGAAGAATACATATGTATTCTACATATGTGAATACATGTACATATGTGAATACATGTACATATACATAATTCGCTTAACTGCCTCGAGTTGATTGCAGTGATTTTCGAGGCAGCTATCTTAAAAAGGCAGCTAACGTAATTTTTATAAACTGTCTAAAATAGAATGAATTTGATCCATTTAAA
>JBANCZ010004433.1:0-10276 GCA_037040025.1 Sphaerogastrella javana | reverse complement strand
CCTCTAAGACTACTTTTCAAAATAATACAAGCGTAATGCGTTCCTTCAGGCAGGCTTACGTGTTAGAGGGTTAAAGTAGTGCTTAATATATTATACATTTTCGAATAAACTAATGAATTATGAAATAAATTAATTAAATTAATAAATGAAGTAAACTCTAGAACTTATATTAATATTTTTCCTTCAAGATCTCTAACATAAATATTTTGGAAAATGTTATCATTCCATTGTTGATGATTATGATTTAATTTTTATAATAATTATAATAATATATCATAGTAAATATTAAAATATTATTGTAATGAAAATAGTTTCATAGTATATATACTTCTTTAACCATTTATCTGCATTGTCCTGATATTACACGTTACCATCTCTAATTTATAGATTGGTGGCCATGCCAGGTAACTACTGGGTCCTACAGGTGCTCACCTGCCGGCGCAATGCCCAGTCCACCGCATAAATATTGCAATATCAACAGTTTTAAATTTAATTAAGTGGAGTGCCATGCTAGCCAAATGAAGCGCTATGTCTCTGTCTCCCTCTGCTCTTTTACTCTCTCAGTCCCTCACTCTCTCTCTTACTGAGACTTGCTCCACCATTGTAGGTGTGTGGTAGTGTGCGTGCGTGCCTATTCAAGTGTTGTTTGTAATTGCCACAATTATATTCAAGTGTTTATGCCCCTTCATTTTGCTCTTTACTTCTTATCAGCTCTTTGTCTGCTTCCTCAAGTTCAGCTGGAACTTCCACCATGACTGTTTGTCTTCTTGTTGTTGTTGTTGTTGTTTGTGTTGCCTGTGCCTGGCCATAATCTTAAGTGTGATATATGGCGTCCACTTGACTAGCTTACTTTTTGATTGCATTTCCATGGCTTCTTTCTTATTAAAGACTATAGCTAAAGTTTTAATGAACATGGAAATGCAAGAAATAAATGGGTTATTAAATAATTTCAATTGTTCTGTCCAAATTGACAGTTAGCGTTTGTTGGTTTGTCTGTGAATTAATTTCAAATAATTTGTGTAATATTTTTGGCCGCTGCAGATGGGAGCTCGATCAAATTAGAGAGGAGAACACATGTAAATATCGTATGCAATAATCGATATGTTTTGTGTAGTAATGCATCGATAGTCACGCCAAAATATGCACGAAATGTTACAGTACGTTAACTTATTAACTTTTAATGAGAATTCTAAGAGTTGCAACTACAAACATTTTAAAAATAAGACTAATATCAAACTATTATCTACAATAGTTTAGTTATCAATTCCATATAAATGTATACCCTAACAACAGGCCAATAACAGAGGAAATTATATTTCCTTCCAGCAGATTTTGCCAAATACAAAAAATTCAAATCGATGATGTGCAAAAATGGGCCATATAGTACTTTTTGGGGCAGCACAACGTGCAACAGTACAACACATTTGCACATTTACACGTTGCCACATGCAAAACGAAATGCATAACTAACTGAAAGTAGCAACAGCAGCAAAAGGATAGAGTAATGTTGGCTATGCAAGGGACAACGGAAAGAGAAGAGTGTAAAAGGCAGGAAGAGTAGTGCAAAACAGTTAAGTTGCGTCCGCAATGCCGTTGAAATATTATTTATTGCAAAAATACTGTTGCATACTCCTATATTTTTTGGCGCAGTGGCGTACCAAAGAGTACATAACGTGCGACAGGCAGAGGGTGCGCGAATTCCGAACCCAAACAATTGTGGCTTGATTTTAATTTTTTAGCGCCCAAACAATTTTCATACGTATACATATATGTAATATATGTTCATACATATGTATGCATGCCTGTGTAAAGTTTATTTATTGTGCTCCACACAGTGTGTCTATAAATTTAATGAAAAATGCCTGGCTTGACAGAGAGTGGAGTAGATGTGGGGGATTTGGAGCGCTACGGCCAGACGATAGACGACTCTTACATATTAATTACTTTTTTGACCGCTCTAAAATGCATGAATAATTGATTTCATTTTTTGGAAAAATGTGCACAATATGCATTTTTTTAGTATATTTTATTTATTTTTTTTTGGGATTATTATTTTTAAAAAAATAATTTTTTTAGTTCAATTCGTAACAACTTTTTTCTTGGCCGACTGAGTAGAACAATGTGCATTTAAATGCGAAACAACAAAGAAAACAAAAAATCAAAATCCTATTTTCAAATTGTTTACTTTTTTCTATACCCTTTATTTATAGTAGAAAATTTTTGAAAGAATGGTTCAGGTAGCTATGTATATCTATGAAATCATTTTTTTTAACAATAGTGCATCGTTTAGTAATCGTTTTTCGATTATTTATATAGGTATATACGTATGGCACAGCATTAACAATTTTCTTCAGATTCCAATTATTTACAACCGATAAACACTATTAAATAAATAACAATCAAAAAATAATAAAAGAGTATTTCATGTTTGGTGCAGTAAAATGGTGATTGTTTATATTTTTTTTTCTTATTGTTCAGTTTTAGTTCAGGTGCAACATTTTTTATTGATAGGCTGTTTGTTTGAGCTTGTATTTAAAATTAATAGTCGTTGATTGAAAAGTTTGCAAAAGTCGACAATTTGCCGATATTTTTGTATTTCTTTTTACACACAAATGTTCTCATGGTTGTGTGAATGTGTAAATTTGTTTCACTATTTGCTATAGTGTACTCGTATATGGATAAATGATAAATGATGAGAATTTAATTATTGTAGTAGCTCGAATTTCGCAACATATTGTAGCTTTATACCTATGAAAATAATATATTGAGAAAATTGAAATTAGCCGTTTTTGGGCTACATAGATAATAAAGTGTCATTTTTAATTATGTTCAAATAATAATTATTTGTATTAGGCATTAAGAAGATTTAGCTCTAATTAAATGGTAATTAAATGATAACGTAAACACATTGATACATTAAAAGTAAGCGTAAACTTTTGATTTCAATCGTAATGTAACATAAATTCCCAAAATTATAGCAAATATGGCTTATCGCAATTAATTGGCGAATTTTAAACATAATTGAAATTGACATTAATATGCTTGTAGAATATGATATTTATATTTACACACAGTGTGTGAAATTATTTAAGCCCATTTTAAACATTGAGTGACAAAAACAAGACACGAATAAACGATAGTCGAGAATTTAATGTGCGTCCGATGATTGTTTACATTGTAATTTATACGATGATTGTTTATATCGATAATTTTTTTATATGTACGCGATGATTGCAAGTCACGCAGCCCTAAACCGCGATTCACTTCAGGAATGGAATTGCAAAAAGGAAAGAAGAAGCGCCAGCAATTGACAACAATTATAAAACCTGGGCTTATTATGATCTAATAAGTCTATTACCTATAAAAACCTTATATTTTAAGTAAGTTGTATTAAATCATGACAATTTATTGGAAATAAATTGGCTAACAA
The DNA here is from genome assembly GCA_037040025.1 of Sphaerogastrella javana. NCBI lineage: Eukaryota > Metazoa > Arthropoda > Insecta > Diptera > Drosophilidae > Sphaerogastrella > Sphaerogastrella javana. The sequence goes on along the minus strand of JBANCZ010004433.1, from coordinate 6,846 downwards.
ATTGTTTAACTATTTTAAAACACTCTCTATTAGAGTATATTACAGAAATGCTAAAATAATCCATGGTCAGGCCCATTTGAAATGCAATTTATTGCCGTTGATTTCAATGGAAAACATGTAGAACTCGTACCAGATTTCCAAAGTGTGAAAATAGGCAGCATGCCATACAGTAACCCCCGTCCCACCGTCCTACCGCTCGATCTGCTCCCTCTCGCTTTGCTCCAGGTCTGTTGTGCGTATTTCTTTTCCCCTCGAGACGAATTGCCAGTGCTTAGCCAGTTTTATGCAGCGCAAGTGTGGCAAATAAAGAAATCTAATAAAAATTTTAAAATACTCACAACTGAGATGCAAAGAGCAGAGATCAGAAAGAGAAAGAGAGAGAGGGGGAATTGACTTCACCTCTTCGAGTTAAAACTGGAGCAAAAGATTTGTTTACCGAATGTTACAAAAATATCTGGGAAATTGCATTGAAGTTGTGCTGTATGCAGTTGCATTTTGTTTGTTGTTGTTTTTGTTGTTGTTTTGGTTGTTGTTGTTGTTGTGTTTTATTCCTGCTGCATCTATTGCCATGGCACGAGGCGCTATTTCTCAAGTGCCGGATGTATTATGGCTCCACGAGTGTTGATTTTTTATGAATGAATCAAGCGCACCGAACGCACTCGTGAGTGCCCCCTGTGCTAGTGTTCGAGTGTGTGTGTGCGAGTGTGTTTATTTGTGCCTTCTATTGTTTCTCAGTGCTGTTGTTGTTTTTGTTGTATGCACATGCAATTCGATTCAGTCTACCCATTGATGCGTACATCTTTTGCTTTAGGATGGGGTGAATGAGAGTTAATCAGTGGCACTTGGTGCCCTAGCTCTATTAGTTCCGGATATCAATGATATTTGAAATGCATTCAAGTGACTATCGAATTGTGTTGAGTGTACGCCATCATTTGGAGTAGTCTTACATTAATTGATTTCGATTTTTATACAACTATTAAATATGAAAAGAGGGTTTTCCAATTAGAGGTGTTATTTTGAAGAGCCAGATTTTATGGTAGATGTAATGTCATAATGAAGGATAGGCTCATGTAAAAGTGATTAAAGTGGTTGTTTTCGATTATTGAAGACATACATTATTTTCATCTTCAAGCAAAGTGTCCAATCCTTTACTTAAAAAACAAACATTATGCTTTTATTATTAAAATAACACCTCCTATTGGAAAGCCTTTTTATATTCAAGTTTATCAATTAATTTACATTACAATTGCATCTGCAATTTATATTCAAGATTATTTAAATTGAGCTATAGTTATTTAGAGCGCAACAGTTTACTTATTAACAGTTAAATACCAACAATACTATAATACATATATGGTTAATAACCCATAGAAATTGCAGATGCTTAACTGCAGTTACTTTGTGCACATATCTAGATAGATTTGCTCTACATTCCAACGAGCCGCAGTTCAATTAAGTTCATTTCGATTGACCACAGATATATAGTATACTATATAGAAACAAAAAAAAAAAAAAGATGAAGAAATACAAATACAAATAAACAAACATGACAACAAATGACAATGCGAATAACTGTTTAAATGTTCTGTTGCCGCTACAAAGCCATAAGATCTCGGAGCTATAGCTGTAGCTGCAGCTGAAGATGTTGAATGATTATGATTATGATATATGTGCATATTGAGTGACCAATGATCCAATGATCCATGCATTGCATTCACTCATTTAACGAGTGTGGCAGTGCCTCAACAACAAACAACCAAAACACTTTTCCATGAAATTTCTATATACAAAAAAAAAAATATATATATATATATTAAAAAAAAGAATGAACATAATAACAAAGTAAGGCTGCTGGGTCTGTCTCTTGATTACATGTTTGTTTGTATGCAAACTGGAGTAAACTTTTATTAATTGAGCCCAGCCAGAATGTATAAATATATAAAGGCACACGAAACCACATGCATACGTATAAACATTTCTATATGAGAAAATGTAGCAAACAGAAGACAACAACGATGACGACGCACAGTGCAGTAATAGCAACAAAATCATCAACATCAGCCACAACAGCAACAACAACAACAATAACAGCAACAGCAACAACACGGCCAATGGCCAAGTGCCGCAGACACGCCGCAAACCGCTGCCACCTCCAACGAAGCGGCGCGTCTCATCGTTCTGTGATCCACAAAAAAAAAATTAAATATTTTAAATATTAACTGAAACTACGAATTGCCAATGCTCTTTTTATATAACAAAAAAAAATTATGTTTATGTATGTAAACGCATTCATAAATATAAACAAAATTTATTTCCTTTCTCCATATAGTAAGTTTGAAAATTAAAAGAATTTTTCAAGAATTTTTAATTATAAAAATTCACTTAATATTAGGCGCGTTTTGTTATAGAATAAGTAAACATACAAAAAAAAATATTTTTAATTTTTAAAATGAAATGAAATAATGATTTTTAATATTAATAACAAAAAAATACAGTCAATTTTAATTCGGTTTTTTAATTATTAAAATTAAATGCATAATTTTTATTAATAAAATTTATAATGTGAGCACATTTGATTTTAGTTGAATTTTTTGATTTTAAAAAATTTTTATAGTTTACTAAAAATTTCAAAATTTCAAATATTTTAAATGTGTAAAATTACGTCTAAATAAATAAATTCCGCTCAATGTTTAACTAAATGTTTGTTAGAGCATTTAATCGCCGCCTTGCCCAAGTGCAAGTTTTCGAAACATATAAAATAGTTGAGTTGTAGTAGTTTTTTTTTTATATACATTTGACTTATGTCACGGCTGTCAGTAAATAATTCAAATGATTTTGCAACTAGATTTAGATTTCACGTTCTCGTGCCGGCTGCTCAAAATGAAAATGTATCTTGTAGATTCACTTGAAATGTATCTGCATCAGCGCAGACAATTTGAACGTTTAGTCATTCGATCATACGATCATTCAGATCATTCAGATCATTAGCCAAGTGCCAGGGGACACATAAGAGGTCAGTTTCGAATTAAATATATGTTTAAAACATGCGCCATGGGAATTTTTCGTTTTCTTAGTACAAACTGCAGCCGCATGATACAAAATTTCATTGCATCTGTGGAAAGAATACGTAAGGCCAAAATTTCTTCTCATTTTTGATGTTGTTCCTTTTATTTCATTGTTGTCTGTGTTCTTTTAGTCTACGCCACATTTATTTCAACAGCTGGCCTAGCGCCACATGACTAATATGGTTTCATCCCCCCTTTGTCCCAACCTTTACCCCCTTTCGCTAGCATTTAAATACAACAACAGTAAAAAATTGCGTCGGTTCGCTGCCTTTGCATATTGTTTATAAACGCATGCGCTAAAATTAAACAAAACATAAGATTCCCATTTTGTTTATCGAACCAGTGTATATATTTAGCCAAAGGGCTAAAAGTTCGAGTCTAAAATTGCGGAAAATAAGGCATAACAAGTGGTTAAACCTATTAAATCAGGAGTAAGCTTTAGTTAGGCTTTCACTTTTTTAATTATTCCCTTTGATAGCTCAAACAAAACACTCAAGAAAAACTTTCTTAGTATTTTATTTTTAAAGCAACTTCAATATTTATTTGGTTTTCAAATCGTATAAATTACGTTAAACCCTTTCAAATACTATGAACCCGAAAAGATTTGAACTAAAATCTTGAATAATTGCCTGCACATCCGTTGCTATATTTAAATACTATATGTTTTCTTTGTACATTTTTGGAAAATTGTGTTTAATTTTCGAGTGATGCCTCAATACACAAAAGCGAAATACAATTGAATGATTAAACTATACTATATTTTATTTTATGTTTAGATATTTCGGTTAGCCTTCATAGAATGGAAAATTGTTGAATCAAATTGGCGATTAGAAAAATATCTTCTTCTGTTGCTTCACTCTAAACATTATCCGACAAATTGTGAAAATAAATTGGAATTTTCTTCAATTTACAGCTATTTAAGTATCCAATTGTATTTTTCAAAATGCTACTACGTTGATTGAGGCAAATGTGATTTTTCATTATTTTTAAATAATCCAATTTTGTTTGTCAAGCATTGTTTCGAAAGCGCTAGAAGTTTTCAACCCTCCGCCAAATATCATTATCAATTAGTCACGAAATTTTCCAATTTAAATGTCTATGCGTTTTTAAAATAGCTTTCAATTTGTTATGGATAGGTTCCAATGAAAGCAATATAATGAAAAATTATTATGCTTCATTCGTTCATTCATATTTATATACAATAGACATACACATATGTATGGTGTATATATGTATATACGGCAAATCTCTGCATCAATCACATATAATTTGTGGCTCGTTAAATCATAAATAAACTGGACTAGATTTAAAATTGTGGATAGAGCATGAAATCGAACATATGTATGACATGGCAGATTTCTTATACCCTTGCCAAAAAATATAGCATTTTCAGCAATTGTTCTTATTGCTGGTTGGAAAAGCTGTATAATTCTGATTAGAATATCATTATAAAAACAAGTTTCTTCAAACAAACTAATTTTTGAGACGTTTTATTGTTAAACATGGAAATATTTTTGGGAGAATCCTTTCATTCGAAGATTAGGATATCTCTATAGTATAAATTTTAAAATTATGAGGAAACTTATTAATCGAAGATATGATGATCCTAATCGGTAGCTATTGTAGATCGAATACATTTACAACTATTACTGCTTATTCATAATATAGAATATTCAATTTATAAGGCTTATTATTACAGAAACCTAATTTATTATTATTTTAATTAATAAACACTTTAACTTTACTATATAGAGTATTTTTAAAAATCCCATATTATATTACGAACATTTAGTACAAGTTTTATGAGACAATGATGCAACTCACTTATCATATTTACGCCATATATAAACACATCCAATGATCAGCATACAAGTGCAAAAGCATGTTAATATACATTTAAAACGATCGATGCCACAGATATCGGTCGGCAAATTGTCATAGGTGGCAAGGGAGGGACCTGTTAGCTGATCGCATCGTATGAATTTGAAAAATTGCGCCATTATTGGTTTTGAGATTCAATTTTTGTAAAACAGAGATCAAAACTTTAATAGAACACCAGGTATATCCATATCTATTTTCGAGCACTTAAGATTTGGGAAATCGATTAGAATTTTTATTGAATTTGCAGCAAATCTACAAATTTTGCGCAAACACACTTCGATCGGCAGGGAAAACGATTAGAAACCGCACTCGAAAATTCGTATTGTAAACAAATTATTTCGCAATTACAAACACACAAACAATATAGCGTACACATACACATCGTGTACTATATGTTTTTTTCTTTCATTTTTCTTCTTTTTGGGGCTATATCTGTAATTATTTTGCCATTGTAGTGTATACACACGCAGCCGCGTTTTGACTTGCTTTTAATTATGACTTTTTATCGCAATTGTTTTGAATATAAACAAAATACAACACTCAAAAAGCAATGTATGCGCACGTTTCAACCGATTTCGTTGAATTCACGATCGAAAAACTTTCCCGTTATACTGGCTGCTGCCAACCGTTCGCAGCCGGGCCAAGCGATGTACTGATACAAACGGTAAAAATTTTGTCGAGAAAAAGAAAATAACAACAACAACAACAACGCGCGAAGAACGAAGAACGAAAAACGCATAACGCAAAACTCTCGCTGAGAAGCTGTGCGTGCGTGATAGCGAGAGCGCCACAAAAAGAGAGAGAGGGACAGAGATAAAGAGAGTACGCATGAATGTGTATGTGTGCGTGAGTGTGTGCGTGTACGTATGAGCAAGTGAGAACGGACAGGCACGTGCAAGATCGTGCAAAACTTCTCGCGTGCATTTCTGGCTCTTGTTTTTATTATACCCTTGGCGCTTGCCTGCAAAGGGTGTACACTCTCGAAGCATTAAGACACTAATAATATTTATATCATTACAAATAGAAATTTATAATATTTATTTCACAATGTTTCAAATTTGTCTAACTTCATTTAAATTCACATAAGCAATATTATTTTTTAAAGGGTATACTCAAGTCATACTAATGCGAAATGAGAGAAATTTTACATTATGTTACGCAACCTTGTTGTTGTTGTTTTTTTGTCTTTTTGTTTGCCGGTTTTTATTCTGGTTCGCCTACAGTTTTGTGGCCACAGTGTTTGTCAAACTGTTTTGTAAGCGCAGTGAACCGGTTTAGTTATATTTATTTTTTTTTATTTTCTGATAGACTGCCTGTTTTTGCAATATGCAAGTACATTAAAAAAGTTTTTCATTTCTTTTTTATAGCATAGGCCTATTTTGTAATTACATGTGCCGCTAATGCGATTCTTTTTTCTTAAATATAAATTTGCATTTTAAGAGCATTAAGCGTAAAGTAGACAAATTCGTATGAAAACCGGACTGACGCTTTTAATAATTTAATTTTGATAGTGATTATGATTTGATAATAATTATTAATATTGGATTAATGTGCTCTTAGATAAATAGTAATAATAATTTAATTACAATTACAGTCGACTCTCGATAATTCAAACCTTCGATAATTCAAACCTCTCATTAATTCACCGCTGGCCGCCGCTCAGCCGCCGCTGGCCGCCGCTCAGCCACCGCTCTGCCGCCGCTGGCAACCACTCAGCCGCCGCTCAGCCACCGCTCAGCCACCACTGGCCAACGCTCTGCCGCCACTGGCCAACGCTCTGCTGCCGCTCCGCCACCGCTCAGCCGCCGCTCAGCCACCGCTCAGCCGCCGCTCGGCCGCCGCTCTGCCGCCACTGGCCGCCGCTCTGCCGCCACTGGCCGCCGCTCTGCTGCCGCTCAGC
>JBANCZ010004432.1:0-10278 GCA_037040025.1 Sphaerogastrella javana | reverse complement strand
AGTATATATCTATAGTATACATAGTATAGTATAGTATTGGATAGTATAGTAGTATTATGGCATGTTTACACGCTCACCTACCACCCCAAACCTTAGCTACCCCTACATCATTTTTTGTTCAACCAATCAAAATGTTTATGCCGTACAAGCTAAAAAATCATATAACGCCTATTACGACATCAAAACGTAACGAATTTCACGCTTCGCACTCACAAAAAATACGCTTACAACCAATAAAAATACAGGAATAGAAAAAAACACAGCGCACATAACAGCAACTGCAAAAAATAACTCAAAAAAAAAAAGAAACAACCCGAAATGCAAGCGAAAATAAATATTTCAAACACAGAGATCTGTAACTGACATGGTATTGGGGTGGGTAGTGGAAATCCACCCTTCGTGGAGGGTTGCAGTAACCATGGGGTACACATATAGCAAACCAAATGCTCAATGAATCGATATTTTTTGTTCCATATTTCTGGCATTTCTTTAAGTTCTTTTTTGTGGCCGAGTTCCTTTTTTGTTTGGCATGTGAATAAAATACAGGTAGTTGCTATTGTTGCAGATTTTTTTATGCGTCTCCTTTTTTTTTTGGTAACAGATACGTCTTTTCTTTTCTTGAGAAACACATGTTATTGTTGAATAGATCTGGGGTCTGATCGACTTATTGGTCTTTGTAGACCCCAGAAGTGCAAATGTCAGCTTGGCATCGATTGAGTGTAATGTGAGCAATTAGAGCTGCCACGATGAGGTATCATTATTGGTAGAAGCAGTGCCTACAGGTGTCAAACAGTATCGTCTCAAAGAACTGTATAGTATGTAGAAAGTTTTCTTCGAGCGTCGTATGTCTAGATGGGCGGATATGGGTGTTGGATTTCCGTTAGCTGTCAGCTGAGTTCGAATGCTTTGAGTGTGTATGGCGAGGGTGGCCTGAATCATTTGAGATAGCAGCACTCGTAAATGATAGTCATGGAGTTATCTTCGTTGATTATATTTTAAGTCTTGCTTTTATTTATATTTAGTAAACATCTTCCTTAAACACTATTACAATCTCTGCCTTTGCCTTTGCCTTTGCTCTTGTCGAAAACTTTTCAGACCACCCTCTTACTACTATTCATGTGTCTAAGCAGTGTGTGTCGCACATTCACTTTCACTATGAAAATGAACAGCTGTTGTTCTCAATCCTTTGCTTTGGTGCAGAATCAGTCAGAGGGCAGGGCAGGGCAGGGCAGGGCAGGGCAGTCGGGCAGGTGGGAATAGCAGCCTGAGCCACGGCATCCATCAGAGCTGTCGACTGTTTCTATTATTTTTGCGTTGAAGTGCATCCATTATCCTGCTGCACATATTGTACAGATATACATGCATATATATATATATATATATGTATATACATTTATACGAGTATTTTGCTTAGTTATTGATTCAATTGTCTGAGGTTAAGCACAATTTCCAGCTGGTCACTAATTCAATTGAATTGTGGCTGGTCGGAATATCAAAAAAAAAAAAAGGAAAACGAAGGAAAAGAAAAGGGGAAAGGGCAAGGGAAATGGCACACCAAACTCAGTTTTTGCCACACATTTTCATGTGGCATTCGATTTTTGCCACATCAGCGTAGGCGCAACGAATACATTGTGCTGCCTTTCATTCCGAAATTTGTGAAAACATTTTGCGTAGCACAGCATAAAAATAAAAATAAAATCCCTCAAAATAAAGGTGTCATTTTGATGAATTTTAACCCCTTTTTACACCAATTTTCTATTATTGTTCGTAGATCTCAAATATATTTCTATTGGCTGCTGCAAAATCCAACATCTGCTACAAAATGCGAAATCAGCTAGCGTTTTATTCTACTATTTTATAAAATAGTTGATACATTATTGTTTTGATTTCACTTTGTTTTTTGCAATAATTACATATTACATCTTCTCGAAAATATTCAGTTTTTATGTTGAAAAAATAATTTTAAATTTTCCTAACAGTTAGAACTAGAAATGTATGATATTGTTGTATTATATACCATTATAAATAATTTCAGCAGTTAAATCACAATTACAAAAATGTATTTTCAACAATTTAAAATTTAAATTTAAATTCCACAGTATATTATAAGTATATCTGGCTTTGTTTTTCGATTTTAAGTACGACGCCATTTTCAGTGGAAAGCCAACCCTCAAGATTGGAAAGTCGTCATTTTTATCCATCGATATAGCATTACAGTTTGTTATTTATAAAGTTATACACTCAATAGACACATGCACATGCAACACCCCGCGGTTTGAAGTCCCCTTTTTAATCCCTTTGCAAACACACTTCACACTGTGTGGGGATGGGGGATGGGGTCGATAGAAAAACTCCAAATTAACGGCACACAATAAAAACAAAATGGAAAGTGTGTGCCCCGAAAAAGAGTTTAAATTATTTGTTTTTATTTATAGACGAACGCCTTGTATTGTTTAAGAGTATCTACCATATCGTATCTATTGCTGTCGCCGCTGGCGGGCCAATCAACGCGTGGGGATTACATGCAGCTCTTGGCATCTTTGGGCGCGTGGCACCGCAAGATCCCTCCCGGCATTGAACTTGAAAAAGTGCCACGAGACGTGCCGAAACAACAACATCAACATTAAAAAGAATGGCAGCAGCAACAGCAACAACAATCGTAGCTACTTTACCCTTTCAACACATTGGGCAATCAAAGAAACACGCTCAAAGAAACCCTTCCCCTACTCGCTGTTCATCTTTATAAATAGCCTGATCCGAAGAAAGAACCCTTGCCTTGTGCCCATTCATTTGTTTTTTTTTTTTTTTTTAATGGGCATACCTCACTCGTGCCACCGACTTGTTGCATCATCATTATCTACATCTACATCGGAATCGACATCGAGTTACCCTCATCACATTGAGTGCACTCTCAAATTAACCACCAATAAAAAGGCAGCACTTCATAAAAAAATACACAACGCAACTTCCGTTTTTTTCTCCATTGTTGTGTACTGAGTGTGCCCCTGCTCATTTTTTTGTTGTGCCCTGCCTGTTGCTCCTCTCCCCTTGTTTTATAAATTATGTTGTAATCGAGGAGTCACGTAAGCGCCCCTAATGCGATATTTAGCGCCACTTATCGCTCACTTTTTATAGGGTTTTTTCTGTTGTTAGTTGTGGGGTAAAAAATTGACATGGTAATTGGTCTAGAGGCATACGCACATATCGTGTTCCGTCAGAGGCCTCATTATGCGATTAACCTTTCGAGTAGAGCATACACTCTGTCGATTTTTTAAGGGTGTGCTTTGGGATTGATCATTTTTTTACGTTGTACACCTCGTGGGGTTGTTGAAATGTAAATATGACATAGGGAGTAACAGAGAGTTGAGTTTTTTCATTGGTAAATAGATGGAAATGAAATTATGTAAAATAATTGTAAATTCGATCAATAGAATTCAGGTAGTACAAATACAATTTGTTTATTTTATAAACGCGGTATCGAATCGAATCTTTCTGTAGTAGAAAAAAAATAATTATAAAATAGATTCAAATTATACGTGTTAGATTTATTCCAATAGATCTTAGTTAAACCTAGTTAAAGGGTGAGATTAAAGATAATACACACGTCTCCTAAATGAGATGCAAAGCAAATTTTTTTTTTGAACATTTATTATTATAAAAAATTATATCATGTTATTAAAAATTTAAAGCAAAAAAAATTTCGAAATTTAAATTATAATATTATAATTATATGATATATTTTTTATTCCGATTTCGTTCATTAGATTCAAAGAACTATGCTGTTGAGGCTTATATGGGATCCTGGTACGGCATCATCTGCTCTGTGATTTGTGCCAGGGCCTGCATAATGAAGTCATCGCATAATGGCTTGGCATGCTGATCGAATAGCTCTAGGATCTTGGGTCGGCTCACAACAAATTGCCGCCCATGCACCTAACAATGAATTGGCAGACTGTCGATTGTGTGATTCAGGTCTATGCTCAAATTCAAATGTCATTCAAATAACGGTCGGGCGGACAATGACAGTGCCAAAAATGGAAGCGGGAACCGGGCACGCGGCCAAAACGAGCATTCAAATGTAGGAGTGGGAGAATATAGGCACCGCAGGACACGAGCAGCAGCAGCAGCAGGAGCTGGAGAAACGCCTGCATCTCATTTCGGTGCTAAATCTGTTTCGTTGTTGTCATAAAAATACGATTTCAATATGGCAGCGCGCCAATATCCTGGCACAGGATACACACTCATATTGTTATTATTTTCGTGTTTCATCCGGTTTCATGTGCCCAAAAAAAACAACAACAGTAGGAACAACAACAACAATAAAAAGGCAGCAAATGTCTTAGCATGCGATTCGATCTGAAAGTGGAAATAGCAAAGGAACTACAAATTGAAATGCAATCTATGAGGAAGAGGGAGAGAGACGGAGCTAAGGACTCGTCCAGCGGTCTGACATCTTTTGCTGAGTTAAACCACAACAGAGAATGAAGAAGACGAAGCCAACTGCCGTCCAGCTATGCTTCGTCTCAGCTTCTGCTCCGATAAGCGTGACATTTTCATATTGTTGGCGATCTCAATTTGAGTGCCATTCATTCATTCATGGCATTCGTCCGGTGCCCAGATTAAAATCTTCCAGCAAAAAAATCTCTTAGCCTAGCTCAGCCATAGCATGCCAATCACACGCTGACGAGATTATTTCGAAGTGAAGTTTTTTATCTGTTCCTTTTTTTTTGTACGGTGCTAATTGGTCTGATCGTGACACAGCTCGTTGTAGCTATAAAGAAATGCCAACAGACTGCCGTAAAATCGAAATCCTCTCTCTATAAGACAGGAGCCCTATAGATATTTGCAGGTTTTTATGCTGTTTATAGGCGTGCAATTGGCGTATAATTTAATCTGACAGTGTAAAAATGTAAAATTAAGAAGAAATCTAGACATTATAGACATAATATTGTACAGCAATACTTTGTATGATTTACTTAATTTCCCCATTTAAAAGTAGCGCAAATTTATAATGAGAATAAATTTTGTATTGTCCTTTATATACTGTGTATACCCATTACTCTTCCTAGAACACACACTGTGTCTAACATTTGAACACAACTCAACGCCTAAAACACGGTCTAACAAATTTTCAGAGCATGAAAATTAAGAAAAACTATCAGAAATTAGTGCATATCTTCATAACTCTTGGCAGGGCAGATGTCGAGCTGCTAAAGATCGCGCTAAGGACAAAGAAAATGTCGCGAGCTCGACCTAAGCCCCCCTCATTTGAATGCTACTTCTGTAGAAAGACAAACAAAAAATTCCCTTAAGGACGCGCCATAAGAAAATCATTTGTGACCCAAGTGAACTTCAACGCCGGGGCTGTGACTCAGAGGTCGGGGTTCAGGCTCTTCAACCCAAGCAATGCAAATGCCGCGTGTGCCAGGGGCAGCAACCAAATGCCATCAAGGGTCGCGACATTGGCGCGCAAGATTTGTGTGTTTCCGGCAAGGAGCCTGGGTACGTCTCGGGCTCTGACTCTATAATAGTCGTCGCATTTCGTAAGCGTAAATAGCGTAAACATTTAAGGGGAGCGTGTGCTGCGCACGCGTAACATTGCCTCACCCTGAGTATAAGAATGTTAACCTCAGGCTAGATCTTCCTTCGGGTTTTTCGGTGATCCCTTGTGCTGCTCTCGTGGCTGCATTGTTTGGTATCCTTACGGATTTGCGTCTTATGATTGATTGTCTGCCCTACTATATATGCACATATATGATTTCTATTTATTGTATGGTATTTTGATCATCGCTCATGCTCATGATCACAATCTTGTGGCATTCTCTATGGAGCATGAAAAACTTGGCCTATGTTTGATTTTGTGGTCGCCTAGCATTGGAAATTCGAATAGCAAAGCGTGTTTGAACATATCATTAAATAGATACAGAGATTGGAATAGATTATTATTATTATATCAAATGAATTCAAAAATGAAATTTAATATAATAATTTAATATTAATATAAATAAAGGAAGATCTTAAATACCATAGCAAATAAAGTCGCATTAAATCATTAATTTAAAATTTACTCGTATGTTATATTACTATATTATATTATTTGTTGTAAAATATGCAAGTTAATTTGTAAATAATATATATTAATCTATATATAATATTAATTCAACTGAAGGAAGATCAAGAAGACCTTAGTAAATCAAGTCGCTTTGAAAAATTATTGCATATTACTTAATAAATAATATTATATAATAATATAAATAAATGAATGTAATATCATATATGTATATATATATTATAATTTAAATAACATATTGCAGATTTACATTTTTGCTGTATATACCATAAAGAATTGTCCGGTTTAGTTAGCTTTAACATACGCCTCCAAATATAGATATATAGTATGTATAAACGGACACAGATGCGGAACACTTAACACCTCCAATTCATAATGAATGAGTTAAGAGCATCAACAAACTAAACATTTACATATAGTGCGACTACTGCGACTACCGCCGCTCTGTCCCATGTGACGCCTATAGAATTATGTTTTTTCATGTCAGGGCTACGCCCGCATGGCGACGACTACCATATAGCTGGGCAGCAGCAGCAGGAACAAGAGCGGAGGCTGTGGCAGGACATGTGTTAATCAAGTAGCAACCTCAGCAGCGCATAAGTCAATTGTAGATGCTGCAGATGTAAGGAGTAAAACAGCTGCAGGGCTCTGTTACTCGATTCTCGGCGCGAGGACTAAAAATAGTCGATGGCAAGGTGCAGAGGATCTGTTGGACCCGGGGGGAATTTATGTGACAGAATTCTCATGTTTACGCTTAATTTTCGTTTAATTTTTATGGGCGCCAAGGAGATGGTGGCAGTTTCTCTCGAAGTATTCCTTGTAGCGAATTTGAACAGTTGTCCTCTGGGTTCTGCTGCAAACTGCATGACATGGATCGTTTTATTTATCAAGTAAACAAAACGAAGAAAAAAACGTAACATGAGCTAAAAAACCAACAAGCATTGGCAAAAGAATAGGTGACAAACAATCGGAAGAAACAAACAGACGAAGAAACAAAAAAGCGCAATTGTTGCAATATGACAATCGAATGCAATCCGGAAATGTCCTATGCCACATGGACAAGATCGATCGCCCAAGTGGCCGTACAAATAACTCAACTCAACTAACGGCAAATGAGCGCAAAGACAATGAGTGAGAAAATGAGAGAACGATTGGCTAAAGCAGAGAAATGAGCTCAAACACAAAAACAGAGAGCAAAGAAAACGAGAGAGAGAGCGAGATCACTCACTGTTGCAACCCCTATATTCAGCACTCACTGGATGTTGAGTTTCTTTTCAATGATGATCCCTGGTGACTAATGACTTAGTATGCCCGAAGTTGACCTCTAAGACGACCTCAAGATGTGTCCGTCCCGGAGCGCGCGCGCACACGCTGCTCCTTTTGTGCATGCGCCGGTCATTGTTTGACCTTTTCTTCTGATTGTCTTTTCGCTCTCTCCTTTGGCACCCGCTTACTATTGTTTCGCTGGCATTCGCATTTTGATCCTGGCCTGTTGTCACTGCCAAAGGGCATTGCAATAAATGTGATAAAGATTGCCTATTGTTTTTGTTTTCTGTGCAATTGCCAAGGAGTCTGTGCCATAAATTGACCCTAGCCAGCTGATCCGTTGACCGTTGACTGTTGGTGTCCCCTGAACGTTTGAAAATCTATTGAATGATGCCTTAATTGTGGCGCAATCGCAGCATCTGCAGCTGAAACTAACCATTTCCATTGAACTATATGAGGTACATCCTGAAATTGTGGGAGTTTAGTGTATGTTTTGCTTTGTTGGCATTTTATGGGGGACAATTTATTGGATCGATACATAGGGTCTTATGTATGTAATACATGTATAACTTGACATTTACGACTGTAGCTCGATGAGGTGATATTAATATCCAAAAAGCAATAGAAATAAAGAATGTATTTAAATCAATTGTTGTTCAATTACAACTTCCAAACAATAAGTAACAAATAAAACATAAAAAATTTAAATTTAAATTTCAAATTAATCAACAATTTCATTTCTTTTCAAATCTTATTGGTGTCGACGAACTTATTTAAATTTAATATTTATCGCCGCCCATCGTAAATGGGTCACATTGCTCTTTATGTATAAATATATCGAACTATCGATATTTTAATATAGCTTACGTGTATAGTTCAATGTATATATATATCGATACATATTCTTGGCCATCGCTAACCAACCTTTAATCAGCTGTTCTTGCAGATAAAAAAAATGCAAGACGTTTACGTTTACATATTTAGTTTTTAAAAGTAACAAAATGAGTCAGTATAGTAATGTTAAGTACACCACATCCCCAACGCCATCCGTGGTGTCCGGATATTCGAGCGCATCCCGGCTACAATCGCCACTACCGCCTCCAGTTGGATATCGAAAAGATTGCCTCTCAGCCACATCAAAAAGTTACAAATATCTGCGACGCCTTCTAAAATTCAATCAAATGGATTTCGAATTTGCACTATGGCAAATGATCTATTTGTTTATATCACCCCAGAAGGTCTACAGAAATTTCAATTACAGGAAACAAACCAAATCTCAGTTTGCGCGCGATGATCCTGCATTTCTGGTGCTACTCGTTGTCTGTCTGTGTGGTAAGTTGCCACTGATATTGACATGTAATATAGTAATACTATCAAATTTCACTTTCAGTAACATCATTGGGTTTCGCGTATGTACTGGGTCTATCTTTTTGGGAAAGCATTTCCTTTATTTTGTACGTGGTTTTCGTTGATTGCATCTTTGTTGGCATTATTATTGCATCATTCTTCTGGGCAGTTACAAATCGCTATTTGCGTACAAACAGCTTGGAACCGGACATTGAGTGGGGCTATGCATTTGATGTGCATCTAAATGCCTTCTTCCCGCCACTGATGCTGCTACATTTCATCCAATTGTTTTTCTACAATTGGCTGATTAGCCAAGAATGGTTCATATCTCGATTCCTGGGAAACACATTCTGGCTGCTGGCAATGAGTTACTATGTGTACATCACATTTCTTGGATACAACTGTAAGTAGAACATCGAGTTGAACGAAATGATATTCTAATGGATTTATTTTTAGGTATTCCACACTTGAGGAATACGCGTATTATACTCATCGCTCTGCCCATCATATTCCTCATGTATCTGGTTGTCACGATCATTGGCTTGAATGTGACCATTGCATTTGTAGACTTCTATAAATATCGCGTATATTGAACCTTGGGACAACGTGGAATGTAAATTATTTTTGCTTTTTAGTTGCT
Organism: Sphaerogastrella javana; assembly: GCA_037040025.1. Taxonomy (NCBI): domain Eukaryota; kingdom Metazoa; phylum Arthropoda; class Insecta; order Diptera; family Drosophilidae; genus Sphaerogastrella; species Sphaerogastrella javana. The sequence goes on along the minus strand of JBANCZ010004432.1, from coordinate 955 downwards.
AAGCACTATTTAAAATAATGATTTATGTGTAATAACTGTCTATTATATAGCGTAATCCACATTAATATCTACACATAAAAGTTTAACTTCGTAAACGAAATTTAGACGTATTATAATTCTTGTATTTCAATTTTTAACTAAACGTTTGTATAACAAATGCCGTACATTAAAGACTAGGCTAGTTGCTTGGGTTTGACAAAGGTGCGTTTCCGCTTGTTGCGCTTGCGCTGAAGCTCCAGACTATGCAGCTCAGTGTGCACTTCGGCAAAGATCTCTTTTTGTTCCTCTTCGGGAATGGTGGAACGGTATTGCTTCATTAGATCGTACTTTTCCCATGGCTTTTGTACCTTTTCTGCTGATTTACGATGCTTATCTTTGATATACTGCTCAATATTTGCCACACCTTGCAAATTCTGCCGTTCCCATCGCTCCAGCCAAGGACGTGGACGCAAGACAACTTTGATATCATTAATTGGTATAGGTGAACCGTCTTCTAATATCTCAGCCTCCATATTTTCATCAAATGTGCTATATTCTGGCAGTGAATCACGTAAATAGAACAGGCTATCATCCAAACGCTTCTCCAGGCGTAGCACTTCGACTTTTAGTATGGTAGGATCATAGAGCTCATAAAGTACTTCAACGCCTTGATGATCTATAACATTCCGTAAGATGAAACGGGCGCGCAGTCCACAACGTTCACGATTTATGCAGATACCCACAAAACGACTAGTCTTGCCGGCAGCATGCGGATCGGAACTGGTCACAGCCAAAATCGAACCCACGTAAAATTCGGGCAACTCAATTTGACGACGACGGTCCAGCATATCCATACGTTCCAGTTTTTCGCGTATTCCATTACGCCATTCAACTTTGGGATCAGGCAAAAACTCTGGATAAACAAAGCGATAATTTGCTGGTACAATGGGCTTCCGAGTTGATGGCGCAACTACCT
>JBANCZ010004431.1:0-10278 GCA_037040025.1 Sphaerogastrella javana | reverse complement strand
CACCACCACCACACCACACATGTGAAATTAATCAATAAAATGCAATAAAAAAATATATATATACATCGACTATCGATCATATGCTTAAATGTCTTTCGATCCATCTCTCTAAACACCCAGGTATCCAACATTTTAATAATTTTAAAGCAGAACGTTCTAGCTTCTGAAATGTGTATTTTATGTCAAACTATGGGCCAGAAAGGTTCTCCTGTGTGTTTGGTGAGATTGGCAGGGAATCATCCACTATGAGCTGCTCCCCTACGGCCAAACGCTCAATTCGGACCTGTACTGCCAACAACTGGACCGCTTGAAGGCAGCACTCTTGCAGAAGAGGCCATCTTTGATCAACAGAGGCCGAGTTGTCTTCCATCAAGACAAAGCCAGGCCACACACATCTTTGGTGACGCGTCAGAAGCTTTGGGAGCTCGGATGGGAGAAGCACCGTATAGTCCGGATCTCTCACCAAGTGATTACCACCAGTTTCTGTCTATGGCGAAAGCACTTGGTAGTCTGAAGTTGGCCACAAGAAAATTAGCTCTCTGAGTTTTTTGCCAATAGGGAAGCGAGCTTCTATAAGTTGGCATCTCTTTGGGAACGCATAATCGAACAAAAAGGCGCATTATTGTAACCAATTTTTTGAACAATTACAAATTCTATAAAAATACCGCAGCACTTTTTTCCCTGATCAAGAATACATATGCTTTGTCGGGTCTGCCACGCCTGCTTCCGCCTGTTACACAAAAATCGACTTTGCACAAAGTTAATAGACAACATTTCAAAAGAAATAATTTTTATTTTATTTTATTTAAAATATATATAAAATAATATTGATTTTTACAGCATTTGTATAATTCATTTGCATTTTATGTTTTCTTTATATATTTAAATTCATTTCTACCTCAACTTTATTCTATTATTTTTTTTTGTCACTTAATCTAATAAGCTTAAGTGAAGGTAGAGTATTAGTTTTAGAATATATATTGCTTTTTTTTAAGCATTATGTAAATTCATCTTTATTAAAAGCAATTCATTTAACATACTTTACTTAGTAAAATACAGCTTATACATATTATAGCTATAGCCTTTAGATTATATATATTTTAACTAATAATAATATTTATTGTATTTATTATTAAATTATTAATAATTTATTTATATTTATTGTATGCATATATGGTATATATCAAATAATTAGCTTGTATTTTGTTTGCATTTTGTATAGACATATTAGAAATGTATTCAAATTTCATTCTATTCATTTGTTCTCTCTTGATTAACAATTATTTCTTAGTTAGAGTATTAGTTAAGAGTATTAAATGTAGAAATTGATATATTTATTTTGATTATCTGTTGACAGACAAATTGAAAATGTACATCGATTAAAATTGAATGCAATTAATACCTAATTAATTGGCCATGATAAGTCGTAATGGCAAATAAACCGACGAATCATCGAATCATTGACTCATTAGAGCATTCATAAATAATAGAGAGAGCGAGATGGCTATATAGTAACAAACACAGAGATAGATATAGATGCACAGGATGATAAATCGTTGACAAATGGCGTTACAAACGGACGAAAGTCCCACCGACCAAGTGAAACAAAATGCACGGTCGTTGTGAACCATCATCCGGTCGCACCGTACCATAAAACACACTCACATACACTCACACTAAAGGATTAAATTGTACATTTCTTTTTTTTTTTTTTGCTTTGCTTTGTTTCAGTTTAGTTTTTTGGAGCTGCATCATTTGTTGCACCTGATGAACGAGCGGTCCAACACTTGAATATGTCCACACGATAATTTATCAATGGCTGCCTGCAATGGACAAGCAAAGCAGCTGCTCCTTTCTCTCCTTCGCTCTTTCTCTCTCTAGCTTTATCACCCTTTTTCCTCCTTTTTCTCTCATTTTCCTTTGCTGTCTCTGTCTTTTACTGGCGCCTATCAAAAGCGCATTAGGCATCGTGCTGCGGCGCCATTTGCGTTGACAAGTTCCTCCTAAAAAAAAAAAAGTAGAAAATATAAAGAAAATACAATGAAAAAATAGAGAAAAAGAGAGTGAAATATGGAGAGATAGAGAGAGAGAGAGAAAGACAGAGAGAAATATAGGGAAAAAGAGATAGAAAGAGAGCAACATTTGGTTAATGCGACAAAAATGCAGCAACTGCAACACAGGATGCGGCCCTGTGCAATTTTTTGGGCATTTTTATGGCCGCACACTCGACTTGCCACTTCGTAGTAGCTACTAGCTAGTTGTAGCTACTAGGTAGTTGGGGTAGTTGGTACTTGGCACTTCCGCTAATGTTGCTAGCGGAAATGGCAAATAAATCTCATTTGTAATCGTGCAAATAGTTATACGTACATAAATTCTATTCTAGTTCAAGAGACACAAAAAAAGAAGAAGAAGAAGAAATTTTACTCTGATAGACAAAACTCTGTTTATGCGAATGCAGCCTGTACAGTGTGCACTGGCAGACAACAATGCCACAAAGAGAGAAAAAGTTGCTGAAACTGTTGCAAAACTTTTCCTACTGCCATTGACAAAGTAAGTCAATAAAATTGACTGCAACAGCGAACAACAGCAACAACAAAAATATAACGAGATATAACAAAAAATACTAAAAAAAAAATACTAAAAAAATACTAAATAAATGCCAAAAAAAAAAGAAAATACTATAGCGAAAAAAATGGTATGCGGAAAGATATCGGCATATTTTCAAGAGCTTAGCGACTTAGCGACTGTCGCCAATACCATTCACGTAGCTCGGATCAGGGCGGTGGGGGCATGGGAGGCGTGGCAGTGTAACGGGACGCAAATGGCAATGCTTTCCGGCGCATTGGTTCTCTCGGTATTAAGCCATTGAAACTTTTATTGATTTAGCGTAACAGTTTCTCTCTCTCTCTCTCTATTTCTTCATCTCTCTCCATCTCTTTTTTTTATATTTTTTGCGGGCAGTGGTACAATATTCACTTAAGCCATAAGTGAATATTCGCCATGAATCATTGCGCAAATTCATTTGATTTGATTCTTTTTTCTTCCATCTGCTGTTGTTTTTTTTTTTTTTGTTTCTAGACCAAAGTCTGGGGGATTTGGGATTTGGACGTTGCTGGTATTAAATCTTTCCACAGATAAATAACAAATTTCTTATGCATCAGTTGGTATCGCCGGCTTAATGGTTATATACAGAATTATCGGTTTATCGAGTGCAATGCATTGATATACTTTTATAATATAAAGAATTAGCTCTAATAAATTTAGAATTAAATGTTTTATAGAAATGTTAAATAGAAAAATTATGATTATAATTATATATTTTGAAATTAAATTAATCGATTAATCAGCAACATTTATAGACACTCTCATTGGATTTTTAGCTCTGTATAATCTGTAATGATAAAATACGCAAATATTAGTACTTTAAAACTTTTAATAAATATTATATTTATAGAATTATTATTATTACTAAAATTCAAATTAATCGAATCATTTAACCTTCACATTTCATTGTTAAAGAAGAGGGGGCTCTACTGTCGGGCACCTCCCCTACTGTTTGATTTATATTTTTATTTTATTTTAAATTTTTTTTCCTTTTATTTTTTACTTTAAATTCCCTTATTCGCTTTGGCGTCTGTTCAAACAAAATTTCGACACCTGCCGTTTAGAAGCTTGTTTTTTTTTTCTTGTTCTCCTTTCTGTGACCAAATATTTACCCGCAGGATATGCTGCTCCTTCTTCTCCTGCTCCTTCTACTCCTGTTGGTTCAGCTCCCCTGTCTGTGCTTTGTTCTCAGAGAAATATAAAATGTAAGAAAAAGAAATCAATTTGAAGCACATTACGAACAGAATATCCCAACGAAATGCTTCAACTTGATTTTATTATTTACTTTTGCTTTGTACTTCGTTTTCTTTTTGCTTTTTTTTTTTTTTTTTTTTATCTTTTTGCCAGATTTTGTGTATTTTTTTATTTTGTTGCATTTTTATTTGTGTTTGTATTTTGTATTTGCCATTTGACGGATTTAGTTGAATGCTCAGCACACACACACGTGCTACAAAATTGCCCTGGGAAACAGAACAGAGAGAGAGAGAGAGATAGAGAAAGAGAAGAGAGAGATATATTTGAGTTGGGAGCGGGGTAATATGACTGCAATGCGTCCCTTTTGAGACACGTTATAAGCTCTTTGGCTAAGCTGTAACTTGTCGTATCTACTGTCTTCTGTCTTCCGTCTTCTGTCTTCTGTCTGCCGTCTATCTCTCCTGTCCCATTCCTCACTGCAAGTCAAACAAATCGAATATATATTGGAGCCACTGTGCAATCCAAGTGGCTGCCAAGTGGGCATTGCTGTGCATGGCTTTCAACACACTCAAACACATACTCATATGTACTCACACACTCACATACACTCACACACTCACACACATTCGCACTTTTAGAACTCTTGAAAGTGTGAAATAAACCAAGTTGTGCAAGTTTTTCATTAAGTGGGACACTGTGCTACTGCGGCGCCGTCCCTAAAATCATTTTTAGGGGTACTCCAAAAAAAGTTATTGAAAATTTTACAGAAACAGCTGCAAGTGCTTCAATTGAATCTTCTTATAATTTTATAAATTTTATAATATATACACAATTTTTTATATTTTTTAGTGTTTTTTTTTAATATAATTATTTTATATATTATTTTTTTTATGAATTATTTTCAAATTTATTTTATTATTTCTATTAAATTTATGTTATTTCTGCAGAGGGGGCTACTCAATCCATGGAAACCCTTCACTTGTCTACGCCACTGTCTCACTGCATAGCAGTACGTAGTCTTTAGATTCTTGCTCTGCTTCTTATCCTCTTTTTAGCCATTTTTTTTAGCCATTTTTAGCTAAACTACTTTAGGCAATTGATTGTCAGTCTATGCACTCCAAGAGTCGGCTATATCTCTCTTTCTCTCTGTGTCACTCTCTCTCTAACTGTCTCTCTCATTCTCTCTATGTCTCTCTCTGTCTCTTTCTCTGTTACTCTTTGCTGCATTCTTTGCCTTACGTGTGTGTGACTGTGTGTGTGTGTGTGTGTGATTTTGTCGGCAACTGAGGCAGCGCTTTTTGATGTCTGTGTCTCGCCTTTTTCTTGATTCTCTGCCTTGTTTTTTCTTTTTTTTTTTTGAGTTTTTTTTTGGTGTGTGCAGATTTCATTTACTTTGTACAAGTCACACATACACACACACACACACACACATGTTAGGAGTGCTGTGTGTGTGTGTGTAGTCGTCGTTGGAGGCAATGAAGTGCATTTGAAGCACACTTGATGCACGTACAGCACGCAGCGCTTTTTAGCCGTATTGTAAATGACTGCAGTAAGCAAAGACAGAGAGGGAAGAGAGAGAGAGAGAGAGAGAGAGTGAGTGAGAGAGAGGAAGAGGTTAAGGCAAAGGCAAAGGCAATAGCTAAGCTTGTAGCAGGGGCAACTTGTATGACGACGCGGTTCGTTAGTTTTGACACATACAAACACACACACACACACACACACACACACACATACACTCACGCTCACATACACACACACATATGGAGAGCATGCAGACAGGAAGAGGAAGTGTCTATGTGTCTATGTCTGTGTGTGTGTGTGTGTGGCGTCTGTTTGATAAGTGGCAGCAATTTTTTTTTGCTGCGCCTTCCTTTTATTGTTGCTTTTGCTGTTGTTGTCATTTTTTTTTTCGTCGTTTTGGTCTGTTATTTTTCTTTTCATATTTTTTTTTCTGTGCTGCCAGTACGTCAAGCCTTATCCTTTTGGCGTTGGCTGATCCCTGGCGAGCGGCAAGTACCGTTAGCCCACTAATGAAATTGTTAATTTTTGTTAGCAAAGTCACGTACACGATGTGTTGATGATGCGACTCAAGAGTCACAGCAGCAGCAGCAGCAGCAACAGCAGCAGCAGCAGCAAACGTATATATGGCTAGTAATGTGTGAAAGAGATGGATGATAGCTGCTAGGCATTTGGCTAGTTGCAAACGGGGTCAAGGGGCAGTGCATGTGTGTGTGTGTGTGTTAGGCTCATAAGGAGCTCTAGCTATAGTTATATCTTTAGTTATAGCTATAGATGTAGCTATAGTTGTAGCTATAGATGTTGCTGCTGCTGTTGCTGCTGTTGTTGCTGTTGTTGCTGTTGTTGTTGCTTTCCCTGTAAATTTCCCCTGTGGCATTTTTTGGGACTCTAGTGCAACAGGCGCAAAGCAAAGCTCGAGTGTCTTTAATTTTATTCCATTTTTTTTGTATTCCCCCTGCTGTAGTTGTTGTTCTTGTTGTTGTTGTTGTTGTTGCTTAGCGTGATTTTGGCTGCAATATTTGACTACAAAACAGTTATTTAGTACACACACACTTACCAAAAGCCAAAGCCAAAGCCCAAGCCAAAAATCTAAAGCCGAAAAAAAAAATAGAGGAAACTAGCGAAAAAGTCGCATTGCAGCAATTTCTATAAAGCTTGCCAAGAAGAGAGAGGAAGAAAGATAGAGCGAGAGAGAGAAAGAGAGAGAGTGAGAGAGTGAGAGAGTGAGAGAGAGCGGGAGAAAGTGTGAGAGAAAGAGAGGAAGAGAGAGAGCGTAAGAGAAAGGGGTAAAACATACTCTTAGAATGTGTGTGTTTGTTGATGTTCTCCTTCTTCTCCTTCCCCTTCTTCTCCTTCCCCTTCTTCTTCTTCTTCTTTTTGTGTCTTGGTGTGCTTTCCATTAATACCGTTTACCTACATCTTGTGCCCTGCCCTGGCACGTAGCCCGCACCTAGCAGCCCCTCTTCCTCCCCTGCTTAATGCTTGCTACAGTTACTGCCAAAAATATATATACTATATATTAAACGTATACGCCAAAAGTGGCTGACTGAATGCTTCTCCACTGCCCCATGCCTCATGCCACATGCCACATGCCACATGCCCAATGCCTTGGCCATTTCGAGTTTTGCATTGCATTTTATTCTACTTTATTCACATTACGTTTTCTGCTCTTCATATTCCTCTTTCTCTCTTCTCTCTCTCTCTCTCTTTCTCTTTCTCTCTCTCTCTCTAATTCTACCTTTCTCGCTCTCTCTCTCTTTCTTTCTTTGCTTTTTTCTTACTCTATTGTATTTATGCACAAGTGCAGAACGTTGAAGCTACCAAATGTCTGTGTTGCATGCAACATTTCCACTACTATATGCCACAATCTGCGTCTGTATAGTTGTGTGTGACCATGTGTATGTGTGTGTGCACTTACGTTTAACGTTTTCAGCTGCTTTTGTTCAGTTTTTCATATGGCATTTTTGGCATTGTTGCGGCTTACATAAATCTAAATACTAAATTTCCAACTCAAATTCAAATTCAAATTCAAATTAAATGAAAATTCATTAAACGAAAAAAAATGTTGTAAATATTCATGGCATATAATGTAGATAGCGGTTATTTTACACTTAATAAAAATTAATTAATTACGTCAGGGATATGTGCAAAGCGAGAAGGAGAACGGGAGAAAGGGAGACACAGAGAGACACAGAGAGAGAGATCTCTCGAGAGAGTTCTACTGAGCATTTGATTAGGAATTCAATGTTTATTTTGTTTAAATAAATTCTTAAAAATTTGTTTAGCCATTTATATACATAAAATTCCTTTTATAAACATTATATATATTATCAACAAAATAATTTGAGTCGAAAAAGCCAACCAGACACACAGACAGAGAGCCAGACATACAGGTAGTGCAGATTTACTGCATACATTTCGAATGTATTAATTAAATGTATTGATTAATTAAATGTTTATATTTTTAAACAAAAATAAATAAAAAAATATATATGTATATATAATACAGGGTTTGTTAGTTGGGTACCACGCCTACTATTGAATATTTTTATTTTATATTATATTGTAATTTTCCATTGAATTTTTGACATATTTCTATTGAAATTTTCTATAAAATTCCGTCCAAGCTGCCCCAAGTTTTGTTGTTCTTTTATACTTGTAAATAATTTTTGAAAGACAGTTAGTATAACATTTATTGCAGCTTCTATTTAGGGTTGTCTATTTGTAAACCCAACGATTGCGTAATATTTTCTCACCTGTTCAACTTTCAATTTGTGAGCGTCATCAAATGTAATCTTATGGTCGAAATAAAATGGAAGACAAAGGTGTGACAGGAAGAGAGAGAGATAGAGAGAGAGAGGGAGAGGGAGAGAAAGGGGAAAGACATAGAGAGTGAAAGAATGAAAAGGAGAGATGAGATACACAGGGAGAGAAAGAGGGAGAAAATATGTATAGATAGAGAGAGACTATGTTTGGTGGCACTAATACACTGGCATGCGTGTCGTATACGTAATCTGTTTAAATACACAATAAATAATGAAAAACTGCGCATATGCAAAATATGAAACGCCAAAAGCGAATTTACATATGAAAACGAAATGAGAAAAAAAAAACAAAAACCGAAAAACAAAAAAAAAACACGAAACGTAACAACAGCAACAGCCGTCAGCGTAACACATAATGGCCAAAAGGCAACAGCAGGAGAGAATCTACGTATGTGTGAGAAAGAGAGAGAGAGAGAGGGAGGGAGGAAGGGAGAGGGTAACTGATGGTCACGTATTTTGTTGCTTTTGGTGTTGTTGTTGTTGGTAGTGCGAGGCGGAGAGTTTGGCAATCATGAACATGCCATAATGCCTGTGACCGCGACTATTAAATCAACACACGCGCTGCAAACAGCCACACACACACACACGCACACACAGTTACACAATGGCAAGGAGCAGAGAGACTGAGAGAGAGAGCGAGAGGGAGAGAGGGAGGCAAAAGAGAGAGGGCCCGCAGCAGCATATATTTCCTATGATTTATTATTATTTCGTGCGGTTTTTCGCTATTATTTAAATTTTAAATAGCTGTAAAGTGCACACACATGCCACACACACGCACATACCAACACACACACACACACATGCACTCACACACATACACCCACTAGAAATTGCTGCCTGATTTTATTGTTAGTCCTTACATCGCTTGGCTTTTTAAAACCTTTTGCTGCTGTTGCTGCTGCTGCTGCTGCTGTTGCTGCTGTTGATGTTGTAGCTGTTTTTGTTGCTGATATAATTTTTGTTGCTTTTGTTGTTCTTGTAATTATTGTTGTTGTTGTTGTTGCTTTTGCTTTTAGTATCATTATTATTATCGTGCATTGTTTGTTGGCATGTTGCATGCCCCACGTCTTCCCCAAAAGCCGCTGCATACAGCACAGTTGTTGCAGCTCCCTCTGTTATTGTTGTTCCAGTTGATGTTGTTGTTGCTGCTGGTGTTGTTGTTGTTGTTGTTGCGAAGCCATTTTGCGGTAAATAGAGTCGTTTAAATGCATACAAATAGTGCATTGCCTCTACTTGTGTGTTGGTGTGTGTGTGTGTTGGTGTGTGTGTGTGTTGGTGTGCGTGTGTTGGTGTTTGTGTGTTGATATGGCTAGATTTTATAATAACATTCATAATGCAACGTTTGCATGTCATTTGCAACATTCACCAGGCACCAAGCTCAAAATGTAATTTAGCTGCTTTTTCTTTTTTTCTTAGCTGAGCTAAGAGAGATTTCATACTCTTTCCCTTTCTCCCTATATCTATCTCTCTCTATCTCTCTCTATTTCAACCACGTGTAATAAATGCTCAACCTGAGCTCTCTCTCTCTCCTTGTTGTTCTGCTGCTGCGAAAAGCGTGTGGAACTATGATTAGCAGCAACCAGCAACTAATTACGTTTTAAGTATTTAGTTATGCCTTATGCTTAATAAGTAGAACTTGAATTTACTAAAACTAAATTAAAATGAATTAAAAAAAGGAATAATTTATCTAATTGCGAGAGATTTTCAAACTGATTTAGTATGCCTCTTATTCATACGCACATAAGTATGCTACATTTTCTTTACAATTCAATGAGAATTTTAATTCGATATGCGTTAATCGATGAGAATTATGCCATTATAACAGGATTATATTGTTTTATAAATTTAATATGTTTAATTCGAAACTAAATGAAGCCATTTGTATGGGTTTAGCTGTAATTGAAACACCCCATAAGACCCCATATGCAAAACTATTGCAATTTAGCATATTATTAAACAATTATCTAATTCAAATGCAATGTGCTACGACACTCAGCTTATGCAAATTCTATGAGTGTGTGAGTGTGTGTGTGTGTGAGTGTGTGTGAGTGTGTGTGTGTGAGTGTGTGTGTGTGTGTATGTTTTTGATGTGATACATCCCGGAAGGAAATCTTCAAAAGATACCCACTACTCCAGT
>JBANCZ010004430.1:0-10279 GCA_037040025.1 Sphaerogastrella javana | reverse complement strand
GAATAAAAAGAAGGGAAACAGGTAGAAAGCTGCAACAGCCAGCCATCCCCCCTTCCCCACCACACACACACACACAAACTAAAAGGAGCAGAAGTAGCGTACGAAAACTCAAAGAAACACAAAAGGAAAAGGGAATTGAAACAAGATGACGCCGTTCGAGGATTTCTTTTATTTAATAAATCATGTGCTGCTTGGCGACGAACCGGTAAGTAACATAATATGATAAACAACAGCAACAACATGAACAATCGATTCGAGTGTGAACTCGAATGAATGCAATTTGATTCACATTATAATGATTGCATGCGATTTGATATATTGCAGACAATTGAGGATTTCATACTGCTTGTGGGCACATTGGTGGCATTCATTGCCTTTGTACTGTGGTGCTGCTTTCCCATCCAGCCGAAGGTATGTAAAAGGACCATACGCAAACACAAATACAAGCTCAACAAGGCACACGCACACACACGCACAGGCACACGCACACACACACACACACACACTTAGCACAGTCACTAACACACACACACACAGTCACCCATACTCTCTCAGACACACACACACACACTCACATAGTCACCCATAGTCTCTCACACACAGAACACGTATGTACATATGCATTAGCTGTAATTAGAATAGATTTCTCTAACAAATTCCCATTATTTTTGGGTGTTTCGGATGCACAGGAACCAGGGCAACATCGTCAATTCTCGTGTAAAATAATACAGACGCACATCAAGACATTCGATGCAACTGCAAACATGGCTGGAGCCAGCAATGATGATAAACCTAGCAATGCTGCTGGCACAGGGTTCAGCAGCAACAACAGCAACAGCAACAACAGCAACACCAACAACAACAGCAACAGCAACAATAGCAGCAGCAACACCAACAACAGCAGCGGCAACAGCAACAGCAGCAGCAGCAGCTCAGCTGGACTGAACAGTAACAGCTTGAGCAGCAATGCACTGTATCACACGGTGCATGGAAGCTATAGCAAAAGCGGCACCGTTGCCATGCACAATTATTATGTTAAGAATGGACACCATTGCTGCACCTAATGGGCGCAGGAGCAGCTATAGGAGCAAGTGCTCCCAGGACAAGCAGATGATACAACAAGTGGACAAGTGGACAAATCGCCAAGTCGATAGAAACCTTACAATCCCTTGTCTATTGTAGTTAATTCATTTTATGTTTTCTATATATATATATATATATATATATAGAGAGAGAGAGAGACAGACAGACAGAGGGAGATAGAGAGAGATGGATAGAGAAATATATGTTTCGTTGCTTGAGATCATGGAGCGCATACTACAGTATTATGCCATGTTATTATCCCCCCACATAATTTGTCCTAAGTTCTATATAATTATGATAATGATTGTGCCAATTGTTTGGTTCATTCGATCGCTAAAAGCGTATTGAACCCATACCCCGTCCCGTTCCAAATAGTTTCAATAATATTATAACATTTATAAATGATATATATGTATATGTTGAGTATATATATGTATGTATGTATGTATGTAGTATGCAAACACATTCGAATTGTAATTGCTCAGACTGATTTGTTCATGAATGGAAATGAATGAATGAACTATGGCTATAGACGAAAAGTGAATAAAGTGAATAATGTGAAATGTGAAATGTGAAAATTTGAAATGAATGTAAAGAAAAGACATTGTTTAGCAAAAGGCTACAAGTTTTTAAAACTTCTTGAAATTAGCATGTATCCTTAGTATTATCAATATAAATCTATGTATGAATGTATTATTATAATTATTATGATTATTATTAATATTAATGTAATTGTATGTTATTCCCATATGACAGCATGTATACCAAAATTACTATACGAATTATGTAAATTGTAACACTGAAAGCTAAAACAAAACGAAATGAGAAAGAGAATGAAAGAGAGCCCAATAAGACAAGATTAGCAGAATGCTAAACAAAACAAAAAAAAAATACTAAGTCTAAGAGTTTCTGATTATCAAATCGAGTAAAACATAATTTATAACTTATTGCATATTTACCATATGTACGCATTGTTAATATGACAACAATCGCTTACGATTCGCTTGCATACCCCCGCCTCCCCCTAGCCAAACAGACCGCTCCCCCCTTAGCCACAATCAGCCCACAGCCAAGAGCGAAGGGAAAGAACAGAAAAACACGCTCAAAGAGCAAAGAGCAACACATGAAAAGTAACAAGTAAAAAGTAAATATTGAATATAAAGCACAATGCATATGAATCATTTGTATTCGCATTCGCATTCGCATTCGTATTCATATATTCATTCACTCAGCTTACAGCTCTATGAATTGAGTGTGTGTGTGTTTCTTTTATGCGTCTCTATGGATATGATTAAGTTCAAGTTATGCTTACCAATTTGGCTCAGTGTACACTTGCTATATATACGTATATGTTTGCATGTAAATGATATATATATATATATATACAGTCGACTCTCACTAATTTGAAGCTAACACGAGTTCCCTACAAAACTTTATAGAACACAAACCATTCGATAATTTGAACTCTCGATTATTCGAAGTATTTTTAAGGTTCCTTGGAGGTTCGAATTATCGAGAGTCGACTGTATATATATATATATATATAGATAATACTATTTATATATATGTTTATGCATATGTTCGATCTCATTTATCAACATATTTATGTGATGTTAATCGAAAAGCGAAACTCCAAATGGAAAACGAAACGAAATAATAAAAAAATATTCCTTTTAAAGGAACAATCGGAAGGCCCAGGGTTATTGTATAATCTGTTTACCTTTAGACACACAGTGCTGGGCATGAGTATGCGCACAGTGTACACTAATCAGCAAATCATACACACACATTCAACAAGTTCAAGCCACTTGAGAGAACAGCAAGAGTACTTCAAATTGTTTTTTTTTTTTTTATTTTGAGTTTTATTAAATTTTTTTTTTGTTTTCTATTTTGCTATCATTAAAAAAATCACAATTGTTAATATTTGTCGTTAAATGGTATTTGTTGTAGCTATTAATGTAGTAGTAGAAATAGTACTAGTAGTAGATATAGTACCAAGTATTAGCTATAGTTGCAGTTGCAGTTGTAGTTGTTCTTGATTTCTATAAATTATTAACAAAAGATATTGTTGTTATTGTTTAGGCGTATACAGTTAAATGTAACTGTGTTAGGAGTAAGGCTAACAATTATGAAATATCAACTTGTGCATTTACTATCAACAGTACCTATAACAATAATAATAGTTATAATATTAATAATAATAGTAATAATATTAATAATAGCTATAGTTATTAAGGAAAGAGTTTCCAGCCTTTTTTTTTTTGTTGGCCGTAAATATCGCAGGGCACTAACAATACTCATTAGTTATATATATAGATACAGTTATTATAGCATGCTATATACAATATATACATTTGGTATCTTAGTAAATTAATTCGCATACTAGATCTTATATCTCTATATATTGAATGTGTCGCGCTTTGGTACTTTGCTTCATCATTGTGACGCCTAGGGATCTTCGGTTTCTCTGTCGTTTTCCTTTTCCTTTTTTTTTCTTTTTGGGGATTTTTTCTATAACTATATATTTAGAGCTAAAGAGTAGGACAGTCTTACGTAGTAGCTAAGTTAGCAAAACAATAATAAACAAAAAAAAAAAAAAATGTGTGTGTGTTACAATTTGTGAGGTTAGGTCACAGCCCTCAGCAATTGTCATAAGCGCTATTTAACGATATATTGCTATATATGTATGTATATACACGTATTTAAATTAATGCAATGCTCCCACTTGTTCCGTATATACAATATAAAACCTTGGATCATCCACTCTCAGTGCGTAAGGTTGCCCTGGTGCCAGCCAGCGACTTAAACTATCGTTTAACGATGATCGATTTTCGATTATCGGTTATCGAAACTGGATCCGTGTGTTAAGTTAGCTGCTGCAAACTGGTGCAAAGAATACATTCATTTCGATTAATATCTGCAGCACTATGAACGCTGTATAGACGGTAAATAGGGCGATACCGACACGTTTCGTCAGACGATAACCACTGCAGCTCAATACGATGAATAGCGCCAATGTCGATAATATCAATATGATAATATTATACTCGATGCCCTGGGTGCCAACCTGTTGCTTCTCACCGCTACCATAGTTCATGCAGTTCTTCACGAACCACGGTACGCCCAGTGAGAGCAGTATGGCCAGTGAATTGGCACCCAATGAATTGGATACACCAATGCCATTCTCACCTGCAAATCGTATTTGGGCAGTTAGTGTTTTGTGCTCATATCGTTATCGATAAATGAATGTATCTTAATCGATTGATTTCTTACCATTTCGCAGTGATATCAAACTGGATACCGCCTCCGGCATGGTGGAACCAGCGGCCAAAAATGTTAGACCCATCACAATGGTGGGTACATGTATGGCTACACCGAAGGCCGTCAACATCCAGACAATCATATAGGCATTGGCACCAATACACAGAATGCACATGATGAACGACAGTGGATACAGGCGACGGTGTCTCATGGGATGTGGAATGATGAAGCGTAGCACCAGGCGAATGGGGAACACAAAGATCCACCAGCCTTTCATGAAGCGACTGGCGCTATGTGGAAATGCGAATATACTCGGTGGTGCCTGATCCTCTTCTTCATCCTCGCCGTTCCCTAAAACCATGCCAACGATTCAGTTTGTGAGTTAGGCAATAGTTGAGGTTAAGTTTGAGCACTTACAGTTCTTCGGATGCGTCAAATTTGCCGTCGATGACATGGAAGATGTATTCTCAGGGAAATTTACAACAAACAGACCATCGCCTGACAATGGATCCTTTTTGAGCGGCAGCTGCGCCTTGGCACTGTTCTCTGGCGGTTCTGTTAGATCTGTAAAGTTCAAATTAATAATAATACGATCTCATAAGATCTATGGAGAACGTACCATAACGTGTAGAGAAGCAACAGTTCATGCGATCTTCAATAAAAACGCGTATGGCTGGCATAAACTTATTGTTGTTGAACGTGATCAGATAATAGAGCACCAGGAAGCCCATCATGACGCAGGATTCGACGAAGCTAATGCTGCCGCCCCAGGCCAGCACCAATAGCACGATCGTGTTAAAGGTATAAATGAAACAATCACGGGCTATAGGCCACCAATCCAGTTGTACCGGCTATACCATGTAAAAAAACCGCATAGAATCGTTGGAATTGGATTATTGAGATTAAAACCTTAGATGCTGTATGTAGCATACCTTGTTGATGCATAAAGCAGCAAGGCCAGCCACGCCCAGTGTGTTGAACATGAGCGAACCAATGATCGTACCCAGACCCATGTCCGATTCCAAGATCAGTGTACTGATCGTATTCGTAAAGAACTCTGGCATTGAGGTTGCCGTGGCCATAAATGTTGCCGCCGCCACATCCTTGGATAAATGCAGATCCTCACAGATGCACTCGACCGTTGGCAGGAAATAATCATTGCATATGATGGCCAATAGTATGAAGAAGTAGATCGCGGCAAATACATGCAACACTACCCAGCCCTGACGCAGTTGTTCCACTGAAATTATGGGGAAATATAGCGTTACACATATTGAAAGTGTTAAGTGTATATCGGAATTACATTATCGATACGATCTCTAGAGATCGTCTTTATGATTTGTATATTTTCCTCTCTACTATCAGGGTACACAAAAGATTTCAAAATAAATTTCCTTTGTAACGCATTTTGATTATAGCATATCAAAATTTGATTACAGCACTAGCACACTTATTGTTCTAGGAAGTTTCTGCATTGTTTTATTTTTACGATCGTAGTACCATACCATACTTATACTACAATACTTGCTGAGATTTATACATCTTATCACTCATCATACTATATTTTATTGTTGCACTTAATGGGCAGAAGAATAACATTATTTATTACATGGTCTAGCTTCTTGAATAGATAGAAATGCGCACAGTTAGGGAGGGGGATACGGTCTCCGGGCCCCGGGCATATGACTGACTCTATCATGTTCAAAGTGTTGTAGTTTAATTAAAGATTTTCACACACGACTTTTCGCAACGATAAGAGTCACAGAGTCGATTTGAAGAGCAGAAAATAGAGATATATATACGATAGTTGTGTATGCACTTATATGCCAAGATATGACTATGAGTCGGAGTAGAGAGCGACAATAGACAATCAGATACATACATACATACATACATACATACATACATACATACATACATACATACATACATACATACATACATACATACATAAGTGTGTAAGTGATATAGAGATAGAGAACGTGGAGGGTTGAAATCGGAAGGTTTATTCCACTAGTTTATATTATGAAGCTCTATAAACACATTTGCCCCGACTGATTTATTGGCCATTGAGTTTCTTATTATTATTATTATTATTTTCATTTTTTTTTTTTTTTTTTTTTGTTTCATAGTGTTATCGCCCACTTGTATTGACCCTGGCCCAGTGATAAGCGTGCGCAAGTGAGCCAACGGAGCAGGAAGACCATTGGCCATTGCACAGGGACAGCAAGTTCAAGTGCAGAACTCCGCAGAGCCCCCTTATAAAAAAAAAAAAAAAAAAAAAAAAATTGAACACATGTTCAACCGATATCAATAACATTTCAAGTAATCGATCAAAATTGCGGCATGAAGGAACCACTTGAATTTTGAACTTACATGTAAATAGCTCTGGGAATTCATCCAAAGGTGCATCTGCCTCCTCGCCGGGACACGTGCCACGTGGCAGAAGATCGTATAGCAGCTGTTCATCCAAATATCTTAAAGATTTCTCCAGAAAATTGCTCTCATTCTGTGCTGTTGAATGCAACAAAATACATATAATAGATTAGTTTTTTTTTCTTTCTTTTAGTTAATATAGCTGTATGACAAATAAGTTTCAATTTAACTTTGAGATATAAATGCATTATGTAGTAAGGCGGGTAGACAATAGCGAATCGGGATCTGCACAAACTCCTATATCTAACTGAAGCAGGTGATAACACTGTTCACTGGGCTAATGCAACGATAAGATTGAATCTGTTTGGCGACAACGACCCTGAATACATACAAATAACACAATGCAATTAGCTAAACTAAACATAGGCCAGACGCTAAGAAAATAATTGGAAAACGTTGCAGCTTGACTAGTAGATATCCTGTAATTCGAATGAAATGCAATTTAATGTTTTATAAATAGAATACAGCTAACAAAAGCTTTCACAAATTTTGTACCATTTATAAATCCAAAGATCTTAGGATCTTATATTATAGATATAGATGGATTTAACTTGCATATTTTCATTGCCAAACGCTACCCTGTCATAGGCTATTGCAGAGTAAAGTGCAGACTAATTACATTCGTTTATCTGTAGGACTCTAATCAACTAGGTATATTAGCCTACCATCGAGTAAACGTCAATTATGGCCATAACTTGTACTCTATATACCATCCCTAATAAAAAAAAGTCCCCATTCTAGACATGATCTAAGCGTAGATTTCAGTGTTACGAGCACCGTCAATAGACTCCAATATAAAAACCTAATTTCAACTCAGTTCAGTTTAGCTCATTACATTTATTTCTCACGCAAAAAAGGTACGAGAACTTTAACAAAATAAATTCCACAGTTCGTGGGCAGATAAACAATTATATAGCATGGTAATTAAAGTAGACGCCACTTTAATGTTTAATTACATAAATACTAAGTACAAATCAAACAAGTCTGAAGCATAAACATACAAAAAAAAAAAAAAAAACGAGCCCCTTCCCCACTCACTGAGCTCTCAGCATGTTAGACAGTGTTAAGGAGCCACTGATTGAGAGGGTTTTGATGAGGGCTGTTTGTATTATATGATATATTGATATCTTATATGTGGTATGTGTGGGTCCGGTAAGTTTTTACGATCTTGTTGACGGTGATTTGTTTCATTAGGAAATTGCTTTGTTTTGATTCTAATGTATTACACGGCTATTGGCGTTGAAATTGAATTGTCATCCAAAAATAATGGGAACAGTCATCATTTAAACGTTTTGCGTTTCGGTGTGGCTCTATTTATTTGCGCTTCTTGCCAATTCGATCATAAAGTCTGATTAAAGTTGCTTTATTACTGACCATAATTTACGAAATGGGGAAACAATACTTGAGTAATAAAAAAAAAACAAAACCGTAACAACTCGCTGTCTGTTATTTATCTACTTATTTCTCAAGAAGTACCCCAAACCCCCACAATGGGTACTCTCTGGATTTCTATATGATTGGACCTGATGCCTTATCAGCATTTCTTAGGCAAACTTTGGGCTTCAACGCTGTTGCCCTACACCCACTAAACAGCTTTAATAACAGGTGAATCATCATCATCATATTCCATCATGACTTTCTTTGGAAGCGCGCATTATGGATATTATAAATTATATATCTGTTGTATGTTCTTTTTCGTTTTGAAAACAATCAAAGCACTTTGTCTGATCCATACGATCAACGGTATGGTATTAGATAGGGTTATTTTTGTATAAACAAATGAAATTTTATATAGCATTCGATTGAAATTCATATATGGTATAGTACGATATGATACGATACATAGGATGACTTGTCAAATATTGACTGTGACTATGATTATATTGTACCATAGCCATAATATTATTTATCTTTGACTCTATAATGATGAGTGGCATTGCTCTCAAGTATTTTGATAAGAATTACTGTTCGTAATTCCCCTCTTAGGATATTGGAGACAAGATTATGTGCTGTAAATCACATAATCATTGGTATTATATTGTTATACTAGTTATTGTTATTACTGTAATCACTTTGGTATTCCACGTTGACCTTTTTCGCACGAAACCCTGTCTGCACGTGCGATACGCTCGGTAGCTTTTCACCCAAGTTTTTTATGCTCACTTTATAGTTATTGTTATCGTTATTGTTATTGTTATTGTTATTGTTATTTGGTTATTCTTTTGGTTATTGTTATTGTTATTTTTATGTGTAAACAATTGCATGTTTCTTGCAGCTGCTACACGCGGTCGTTTGTTTATTAGGCATAATTCATTAATTAGAAATAAAAATAACAAAAGAAAATACAAACTGCACTCTAACTTGAAAAATTTAACATGACATAGAAGTAGGGGATCCAGAAAAGTTACATTGATGAACTGACAAATACCCTAAAACCATCAGCAGCGAGTTTTTCAACTTTACAATTTGTTATGCGATAATTCATCGTATTCAATTCCCTTGATATAGGTAAAACTCCATATAATAAATGTCTGAAATTCGAATAATAAAACCAAATAGATGTTAGCACTTTGAAGCGGCTTTACACTATAACAAAATTCGGATAGGGTATTCGAGTATATCAAATTGTTCAATTGTTTAGTTATCTGTTTTTGTACGGTATTCACATCGGTGCGGGGTATTTTTGATCGTAAAGCTGAAGCATTAGTGACAGGTGCCAAATCTTAAAGTGAGTACTCGTACGCGTGCGCAATGCAACCGATTTGTGAAGTGTGAGTTAAGTGAGTGAATTGAGTATGCTAGTGTTTGAGTGTGTGTGAGCATGTGAATGTATTCAGTATTCGGTAGCTTGAACACAAACAAGTTTATTGAACCTGTTGACAGCTGTCGCCTATGGTTGGGGTTACGCCTCTTGATTATGGAGGTCGAGAATTGAGAAATACCCACAGATCAAACAGTTAAATATTTCAAATCCCCATATCCATCTCCATCTAATCTATCTATATCCATCTCTTTCTCGCTCTCTCTCTATACATATATGTATTAATCGATATGAATATATGTATATAAATCGGAAAAACTCTTATGCGGAAATTGTAGGGCTTGTGGGTTCAATTATAAATGGGGGGATTCCCCCACCACACCATGCATTTAGCACCCATTGATATCTGCTGATTATAGCGCAATTTAGCGCTCAGCTTGCCAATCAACAAATCGTTTTCATGTTTTTGCCATAATTATTGGAGACTTCAGACCTAACACTAGAATCAGCCGACAACCCCTTGCACCCAAACCAACCCTCCCAACCCTCCCCATCCTATGAGAGCCATAGATGCAATAAAATGCAAAACTACAAAAACTACAAAATATGCATTTGTTTAGTTAATGTACATTTGCTAAAACACTAAAGGCCTATAGTTCTTTGTGTATCTCGATGTCTGTCTTTCTCTACCTCTCTCCATCTGTATTTCTCTATCTCTCTCTCTGTCTTTCTCTCTTT
>JBANCZ010004429.1:0-10288 GCA_037040025.1 Sphaerogastrella javana | reverse complement strand
CAAAGAGGGAGAGAGAGGGGGAGAGAAAGAGGAGGTTTGGGGTTATGGGCTGCAGTTGGAGTGAAGTCGACAGTTTTGGCGGTTTTGTTTGATTTTTAGCTATGATTTTTCCTAACTGGCTTTTGCCTGCATTTGGCATTTTAGCATTTTTTTCTTTCTCTTTACGCTATGCATGTTTTATGTTTTTTTTTTTTTTGGTTTTTTGTTTGTTTTTTTTTTCCTACAAGTTGTTGAACTTGCGTTTTGGGCTTATGTCATTGCCAATTGCCGCAAAACGCGAAAACGTAATGAATTATTAATCATACTTCAGTCAACTAGCAGCAACATCAGCAGCAGCAGCAGCAGCAGCAGCAGTCGATGATGATGATGATGATGATGCTTAGTTTTTCCATTCAGTTTTCAGTCTATATCTATGCTATGTCTCACTCCCAGATTTCCAACTCATCTCAGTCTACAGTTCAGTCTGGCTTTTATTGTTGTTGTTTTTGTTGTTGTTGTTTGTCGATTTAATTTGGAAAATTGAAATTGATGGCGTTTAAAATGGTTCGTATGGGCTTTTGCACATAGTTGTAGCTCCTGTCGTTGTGGATGCTGTTGATGTTGTAGTAGACGTTGTTGTTGTTGTTAATGTTGTTGTTATTGTTGTTGTATTCGTTGTTGTTGTATTCGTTATTGTTGTTGTATTTTGATAGCCATTATATATGCATGCCAAAACATATTTCGCTTGGCAATTCGTGTTTGACTTGCGGCTCTTGAGCCTCAGCAGCGGGTTTTAGGCTACGTTTTAGCTAAAAGACAACAACAACAACAACAACAATAACAACAGCAACAACTACAATTACAACAATTACAACAACATCTACAACTAAAACAACAACGACAGCAATAATAACTAATAACTACACGACATTTAAATAAACTTTGTGAAAATGTTTGCCAAGAAAGTTCACTCTGATATCATATAAAATTTTCACTATAGTTTCGACAATTTTTCAATAACAATTTCATTTAATTAATATTTTTAAGTGCATTCATTTACAAATTCAAATACATATGTAAAGCTACAGTAGAGACTTCTCCACTTGTTGAAAATATTTATGCACATATGTACTTTTAAAAGACCCTCGCATACCGCAGGACTTTTTTGACAACCTAATATTATAATTTGATATGATAGTTAAATAAAATATCTTAGAAAATTCCACTAAAATTTCAGCAATTTTATAACAATTTAATTATACAGAAATTAAAATAAATATGCAAAGCTACAGTAGAGAGTGCTTATACTTATACTTAATCCTAGAGTATTAAAATTCAATGATATTTTATAGATGCTTTTCAATGATTTCTCTATGTTATTATATTTCTCTACGTTATTATAATTCTCCATGTTATTATATTTTGAACTAATAAAAGCAATTTGAATAAATTTTCTAAGTAATTTTCAATTATTTGTGCAACAATTGCATATCATAAATTTCAATATTTCTCATGCTCCAATCAAATATTTCGCTTTAAAATGCGTAAATAAATGTTTGCAACATTTCCTCAATGCTTTCAAGTCGAATCGAATTATATGAAATGCATAAAATTGCATAGAAAATTGTTTATGGACTGTAAAGGGGCCAATGATCGTTATAGTTTGGAATGCAGATGGAAATCGAAATATACCCATGGATATAAAGCATTTTACATTAATCTTGTGCACGAAATTTCCAAATGCTTTAATTACATGCAATTGCCGAACAATTGGATTTTAAATAGTTTATATTTTTTTAATTTTTAGTTGTTTTTTAATGCAAATTGCTTTGAAATCAAATCAATGTTTCCCACGCTTAAATTCCAATTGAAAATACTAAAGTTGTTTAATAATTTACCTGCATCCATTAAATATTATGAAGCGATTTGGTTGACCAGAGCGAGATAGATAGAGAAAAATAGACGGAGAGCGAGACCGAGAGACGGCGATAAAGAGCAAGAGCGAGAGAGAGAGAGCGTTTGAGGGGTGAAATTAACACACTCAATTATTTATATTGATTGCACGCACAATTAAAATGCACTTTGAATTGCGTTTGCTTTTAGCTTGCACGCGTTCCAAATTGTTTAAATTAAGCACAATTATTTTGCTTTTCAAACAAAATCCTTAGCATTCAAATCCTGATCATCAAGCGATGTTAATGTTTTGTTTTTGACTATGTTTATAAGCACTTTAAGTTATTGGGGCCGGGCGCTCGTGCCGCTTGCTGCTTGCTTTTAAAGCCACTTGCAACTTGCCACTTGTTGTTTACAGCTTGTTACTTGCTACTTGGTATTTGCTGGGGGAGCACTCAATGCTGGCGACCCTGTCAGCTGCGCGTGCACGTTGCGAATGAAAGTGAAACCGCTGTGGATGCCACATTTCGTTTTCTTTTCGATCGTCGGCAGCAGCTGGAGCTGAAGCTGGAGTCGCTGCTGCTGCCACTGCTGCTGCTAATGCTGCTGCTGCTGCTGCTGCTGTAGCTCAACTCGTCTATGCAGTTGTTGTCGATCCTTAAACTGTAGCAACAAACTTGTCCAGCCAGCGATTGCGCAAGCGCAAGCCAATCTCCATCTCACTCGCTTGCTCATTCGCTCTCCCTCGCTTGCTCATTCGCTCTCCTTCGCTTGCTCATTCGCTCTCCCTCTCTGTTGCAATGACACTTTTTATGGCTTTCTACGGCAGCATTGACCCTGCCGAAAAAAAAAACACAAACACAACATATGCGGGAAAACATTCCAACTGGTTTTTCTTTGGCCAATTGTGTGGAAAAACTGCTGCCAGCTTAAAAAAACCCCAAAAACCCCTTGACTATTAACTCCAACATACTCCTTCCTTCTCGGGCTACTTGCTTCGTCGACTTCATTTGTCTGCCATTGCACGATTATCGCACAGATCTATAGTAATATTACACCTGTGCGAACGATATGTATTTTATATGGATTACCACTATTTTTTTTCCTGTCACATTCGATCGTTTGCTGTTTTTTCGCTCTTATTAGGCTGCCATTGGTATTTTATCTTGTTTTTTTTTTTGGTTCGCTGTTTGTTTTTCCACCATTTTCATTACATTTTAATGAGCTGTACATGCAACAGATTTTGTTGTTTTTATTGTCAGGCGTTTGATGTCTGTAGTTGATTGATTTATGATGAAACTATTTATTACAATTGCCAGCATCATTTACACTGTACAACAATAGAATACAATTATTTTCCAACATTTTGACGAATGCGAAAATTTGAGTGTACAGAATGGCGGAGGAAGAAGAACCATAGCGTTATTCTCTGTTATGCTTTACACTATTCTTTGCGGCAGCAAGAAAATACTAGACTACAACGAAAATACTGCACCGATAAAACTAAGCGTGAGGTCATACTGTTCGATAAATTTTCATAATCGCTATTAAATGTAAATTTAAAACATGCATCATTCGCATAATGTTCAAAGTTTTTATATGCATATTAAAAGTATTTTATTTTTATATGATTCATTGAAAAAAATCCCATTATTTGCTGCACAGTGTATTATAATTTATCCAAGTGCCAATGTAATTTTATTTATTGCATATGAAATGCATGTTTTTTGCTGTTAATTAACATAAAGAGAATAAAACAAAAAGCATTTATTTAAAAAGTAATTTGTGATATAAATATTGCCGCTCTTGGCCTAATGTGTTTTACAGGTAAATAAATATCTGATAAAACTTGCCAGTATTTTGAGTGAGCTTTCACTATCGCTACACTTGGCTTGATTTTCATATGACTTCGGGGGGGAGCGCGTTTGATCTTTATAGCGCTTATCCATTGCATCTCATAAACATTGAATGGATGGGTGTTTGTGTGCGAGAATGATGGGTGAGCAGAGCTCAGAGATGAGTGTAATTATAATACATGTTGTAGGGGCTTTCACCAAATCGGCTCTGGTTGGTAATCATTTGAGCATTTGGGCACTTGGGCATTTCCTTGGCGCGCTCTTCCGTACACCCAAAATGCGTAAAACTGTCATGGCAATTATGATAAAAGAGTCAGAGATTATGGATTATATAACTAAGCCAAGTTGAGCCAGTAACGAAGCGTATAAGCGCAAGCGAGCGAGTTGTATTGTCAAAGGAAATGCCAGTCATAAATTGGAATTTCTGCTCTGCTCCCTCTCTCTATTCATCTACAGACTACTCCAACCTGTGGCCTCACCTGTTCGACTGTTGGCTAATTCGCGCTGCTTCAGCATTTGGCTAAATTGTAACAAAAGCCGAGTCTTAGTATGAGTTACGGCTGTTAGCTGTGGTAATCGTATGTTGCTTCCGCTTGGTCGAACTTGTCATATGGGAAATTGGTATCGAAAAACCAAATCGGTGTAAATTGCAAAGGAAATCATTGAAATGCCTTGACCACAGCCTTATTAATGTAAAGGCCCAACGCAAACTGTGCGAAAATCTATGGGAAAAGCAATTTATTTAATTTCATTTCTGGTATTTACTTTTTTCTTCTCTTTTATATATATAAATTGTATATTGCCCAAAAAGCGCAGCGAAGCGTAAGGCAGGACGGCATAGAGTTCCGGTGTTCCGATTGCTGGTGGACACGCCCACAATTGGTCAGCCGCCCATTCTGGACGGGCTAATTAAGTGCGCAGGGCAAATAAAATGAGCCAAAAAGGTAATTACAATCAATGGGCGTTGGTTGGCCAGGCTCAAACCAAAAGCCAATTTTATGCAACAATCAATCAAAAACGATTTTTTAATTTTGCGTTAACAATTTTTTATGCTCGTTTTTCACAGCGTATACACATTTCTCCTTCTTCATTTTTTTGTATTATTATTATTTAACTTTTTTCTTCTCCATTCTTTTTTTTTTTTTTTTTGTATGCGCTGTGTCGGTGATTTTGCCGCGTCGCTCGTTTAACTGTGTGAAGTAAATTGGAAAATAAAGTTAAAATTAAAATGCATTAATTGAACTGTGAAATTTCATAAAAGTCTATGAAAAATTATTTGTGCGTGCGCCAACGAGCACCAACTGAAAGCAGAGCACAACACCAGAAAAGTCCAGCCAGGACAGAAATCCCAATGAGTAACAGCGGCAGTAGCAGCCGCAGTAGCAAAAGAAGGGGCAGGAGTGGGTGTTGCAACAGGGGGAAATGAATTAATTGTCAGCATTTTAAGCGCGTTTAAAGTCACCAACGGGTTTCCCGCTGAATTCAATTATACATTTATTTCACATATACACACATTCATTCATTAATATATCAACTATAGGATATTGATAAATAAGCACAGAGCGCAACGAGTCTGCGATTACAGTGTTCTTAATTACCATTCATAAGAGATTCCTATCCGATTCATATAGTCAGTTCTGCTTAACGCTTTTCTTATTCCTAATTTATCGCTCTGTTACTACTCCACACTTATTATTATATTAGCCCTGTGACACTTAGAAAGTTTCACAGAGAATGGCAACGAAATATTACAACTATCATGCATTGAAAATAGTTTCCATGCCTTTTGTGTGAATGGCAAAATGAATGGAATGCTCGAAGGCTCAGCCTCTACGCAGTGTTGCAATTGAATCATATTGAAATACCAAAGCTCGGTATGTAAACACTGTTCTAAATAATACTATACAACACTGAAAATACCACGAGTGAAATTAGATCAGGTCCTACTGATCGATAGGTTATAAGTATATTTTAATCGAACAAATAGGTTTTAAATAATTTTTATAAGAATATCCATTAGCAATTTTCTTATTTTTTAATCGATATAAATTCTTTATTTATTATATTTTATATGATATGCAAATGAAACTCTAATTGTAATGCATTAACCGTGCTCATTAGCGTTAACATATGCTTTAAAATTAATTAGTCACTTACCGCACATTCATTAGGTGTTTATTATCTTATTGTCCACCTATCCCACCTGTCACACAG
Organism: Sphaerogastrella javana; assembly: GCA_037040025.1. Taxonomy (NCBI): domain Eukaryota; kingdom Metazoa; phylum Arthropoda; class Insecta; order Diptera; family Drosophilidae; genus Sphaerogastrella; species Sphaerogastrella javana. The sequence goes on along the minus strand of JBANCZ010004429.1, from coordinate 4,346 downwards.
CGGCCGACCCAACTGACTTCCCATAATGCCAAATTGGGCGATTTCACCGTAAACCAACTAATTACGATAACTTCATAAAATAAGCAAGGCAACTGAGCAACTGAGCAGCAAATTGGTAAAGCAGACAAGTTGGTATATTTTGTTGTTGCTGTTGTTGTTTTGGTTGTTTGGTTGGTGTTGGTCATCTCCTGTCTTGGCGGTGCCACAGCCACGCCCCAAAGGCATTTTGGTGTAATATTTGCGAATGCATACATCGATTTGATGTATATGTAAGCACATACATATAAATCAAGCAGCGGTTATACATGCATAAAGACTGCAATTTTATGGCCAAAGTAATTGTTGACTTTGGTATTGCTTTTTGGTATTTCTATGTGGTTGTTGCGGTTCCTCAAAAATGAACAACAACAAAATACTGAAATAAAAACAACACTCAAATCGGAGCGCTGCAAATGAAATATTTGTGAGCAACTGCAGCCGGTTTTCTGGCCATGACAAATAATTAAAAAGAAATGCGCACAGTAATGCCAATTGCAGATTGCGGATATTTCAATACAAACAGCCTTGGGTGTAGTGCACCTTTCTCTGCATTTGGCTCTCTGGCTTCGACTGTGGTTCGAGCTGTAGTTGGGGCTATGGCCGTAGCTGTGGCTTTGGTATGGATGATGGTGTTGGATGTTGGCGCGTGCGTCGACATTTGCCGCGAGTTTTGGTTGTCATCTTGGTCAGGGCCATTACGAGTTTGTTACACTCCACAAAAGGAATTTCGATTGCCAGCCGTGTTGATAAACTATTGGCAAACACTGTGGGGTCTTGTTGTTACGCCCCCACCATCGATATTTCGCTGGTCATTAGCGCCGCAAAGTGGCAAACCGGCAAGACAGCTTGGAACTAGCCTGGCTATCGTTGTTATCAATGCATTGTGGTTGATGGTTGTCAGCGATCAGCAGCAGCAAAACAAGCAAACAGGTTGCATGGCCAAGTCTTTGGGCCAAAAACTGTAGCAGGCAATTGCAGCACCCGTTGCCATCACATGGCTTATGCCTGTCCTGTCGAGTCGTTGTACTCTCGATTTCCATGCAATAAACTTGACCATAACGCATGCAGACGTCAAGCCAAGCTACACAAAAAATAACAGAAGCAATGCGACCAAACGCATTGGGCCAATGTACGAATCGAAAACCGGATTCTCTTGCATGGCCCACAGCGTCCTCGCTGCAGCGGACGACCACAGCACCACAGCACCACAAAACCGCACAATCATGCGAACGAGCAGGCGAGAGCGGAAGGTCGGTCGGTTGGTTGGTTGGTTGAGCGGGTTAGCGGACAACAAGGCAACCGCCCACCCGTTCAACTCTCTGCAGGCCTTTCCCTTTCATTGATTGTCTGTCTGGCTGATTGGAATTGATGCAACTGCCTGCAATTCGCCGAAAAATCGCGCACTGCACACTATTCCCCTTTTTTACATAGACTTAAAGCACGTTCATTGAATTAGCCAAGCCCTGGCTTGCCAATATCAGCGTTGCATATAAGATTAATGCATCTGTTGTCCATATCGATAACTATCTATTATATCGATATTCCGTTTATTTATGTTTCCCATTTTGTTTGAATTCTCAATGGCTGCAGTGTTACTCAAATAGCCTACAGCTGATTGTATATTAATCGATACTATCGATAAATTTGTTCGTGTCAAATATGCTTCGCAGAAAGTGAATGCCGATTTTCAATTGCAAGTTCTATTAAAAGTATTACATAGTCAACTTACTATTTACAGGTTCAGTCTATCTTTAACAATTAAAAAACAATTTAAATATTTTTTTTTGCATTTTTATTTTTAAATGTTCATTTTATTCATGTCATTTTTGCTCGTTTGTTTATGCTAAATTGGCTATTTGGTTTTCTGTTGCTTGTCTCTTAAATTTGTAAGTTACTTTTGTGTTTCTCTCTCTTTTTCTATCTGTCTCCGTCTCTTATATTATTGCAGCATTGCCTGGCTTCAGTTTATAACAATATTTCTTACATGCTTTTCATGTGTTTTGCGTTTGAGCCTCAATGCAATGAGCTCTGTAATTGTATTGTTGTTGTTGATGTTGTTTTTGTTGTTGTTGTGTGCCTTTTTGATTTTATCTTTAGTTAATCGTTGCGTCACTTTGGGCCTAAAATTGCATGTTAAGCCCATCAAATGCTTTAGTATTCATATATTGCGTAATCGTATTCGTAATCGTTATCGATATTTCGTACTGCTAAAAAAATTTGTTGTTGTTCTTGTTGTTTTTTTGTTGTTATTGGTGGTTGTTTTGCTTTTTACCTCGGGCCTTTGACTTAAACCTTTTGCTTATTGTATGCTTTCGTATATTCTTTCTTTTGTTTAACTGTTTCATTATTATAATCTTGTAATCAACTCGGTCTCTCTTTGTTCTCTTTGTCGCTTATTCATGTCTTTTTGTATTCTGTTTTTATCGTTTTTTTTTTATTCGTCAACACATTTTGCTCTACAAATAAACTGGGGGACATCATTTAGTTTTTGTTTTCGATTCTTTTAGTTTTTAGTTTTAATTTGTTGTTTTAAATATTATATGTATTGTTTAAAAATTAATTTGCCACGTTTTGTTGAAACTTATGAACTACGCACTATGGCATTATTATGTGTTCTTTTTTTTTTTGTTTTTGTTTATAAATAATATTTTTCAAATATTATCATAATAATTAATCATACAATAAATACAATATGCATTTGACCACTCTTTGTCATACACATACACACGCACACACATATAATCATGTGTGTATGTTGTATGTATGTCTATGTGTGTGTATATATTAATTGTATTGTATTGTATATATATATAATACCATAATTTGTTAATAATTAAGTTTTGTTGTTGCTGTAGTTAACATGACGACGTGTTTGTTTGTTGCATTTGTTTCATACAATACGCAATTTTAGTTTATAATCATAAATATATGTATACATATATATATATATATATATATAGTATGTATATAGAAACAAAAAAGATCTCTTAACTCAACTCTTTACATGGCACACGTATAGTTAGGCTAACCATAAATCCATACTTGGCATATACTATATATATATATATTAAAATTATATAATATTTGACTTTTATTTGCCTTCTATTAATGCTTAAAACGCTGTAATTAGTTTATTTTTTTATCTTTTTTTTTCGTTTGTTGCTTTCTTTCTGTACTTTCTCTTCTGCTGCTGAATTCTTGGAACTCGGCGAGTGCAAATTTTGAAATTTTGCTTGAATTGGCGTTTGGTTCTTCTAAGTAATTTCTTAAACATTTTTACATTGATCTCTTCTCAACTCTTAACTTAACATATAGCTAAATGCTCCACTATTTGGCGAGAGCGTATATGGCGCACATAATTACGATATATATCGATATACATATATAATACGATGCGATTACTATGCTAAGAAATTAATTACAAAAGCTTGGGGATTTTTTTTTTTATACACAAAATTGAAGCGAGCAAACGCTGACTCTACATATAGATAGATGTATCTATATATAGTATATGGGGTTTAGAAAGTATTCATTATATTACAATAGTGCATAGAATATTTAGATATTTAGTTAATTATATATTTTACATATACCAATAGAATCAATATCAATATATCGTAGTATTTTTGTTTAATGCATTTTCTTTCAACTAGGCTCGCTTTGTATTCTTTTGATCTAAACAGAATCATCAAAGGGTATTTGGTTTAAATAACATTCAACACTCTCTAGGTTTCTATATATATTTATATCTATATATAAGACTCATCTTTGAGCAATTTTTTTTTGGTATGTACACTTTTTTTTTTTTTTTTTTTTTTGTTTAGTTTTGTGGCGATTTACTGTGGAGGGTATATTGTATTGTAGCTAACATTTATGTATGATTTTTTTTATTATTCTTATTATTGTTTTATAAAAATATTGCGCTGTTAAGTGAATATTCAAGAGTTTTTGGTCCTTGTATAATAAATTATGCAAGTGAAATTACAAAACTGACAAACATACACAATTCAATTCATACAAATACAAATACAAATCAATTGAAATGAATTCTTTGGAATATATAATTAATTTATAATATATAATTTCTATATATAAATTTTAGTTTTGATGCTGCTGCCGCCTAGTCGAATGCGCAAAAATTCAATTGGAAGGAATATGTTCGTGCCTGTTCGATTATTTTCATTTTTTTTTTTTGGTAAGTTTTTGTTTTAGTTTTCGCTTTCGTTTACATTTCGTTTTGTAATATATATATCTATAGGTTAAATTTCGTATTTGGTTTACCTTGTCTTTTTTGAATTATAACCCTA
>JBANCZ010004428.1:0-10292 GCA_037040025.1 Sphaerogastrella javana | reverse complement strand
TGACGACCTACGTTTCGCATTGACGAAATTATAGAAACGCTTTGGATCTCTATGTAAATGAATACGACATTCATCTAAGTAATTTTTGTAACAACGACCATTCATGGTCGTGAAATTTGAACGAGCAACGATGTAACGTGTGAAATCCAGAGCGGAGCCAGACTCTTTGAACTTTTTGTACAGCCGATTTTTTCTATTCTTCAAATTACATAGCTCCTTGGTGAACTAAAGTGGATTGTTAGAACTTTTGATTGTAACAAGTGGCACATATTGTATATTGTATTGTATTGTATATTGTATTGTATTGTATATTGTATTGTATTGTATATTTCATTTATTATTGAATAGAAGAGGGCAAGTGCAACGTCCAAATCATTACTTAGATGGATCCGCGACAAATCAGTCTGAATCAACATTAGAGATAATTTAGCAAAGTCCGTTTTCCGAAAGCAACGAACACTATCACCCGGATGGGCGATAGATTCAGAAGCAGGTTCCGGTAGGTCAATCAACAGTTCCAGTGTCGGATGGTAGATATCTTCAGGTAGGGATATACGGGAAATACGCGACACAGTAGCCAAACCTAGATCCGAGACAAAGACAAAATCAAGCAACCTGCCCAGACTGTTTGGTATAAAATTGATTTGGAACATGGATATGCTAAGCATACCGCCCACAAAATCATTTTCAGTAGACGGTGACATCCCACTGGTGTCAGATAGGGGAAGCCACGAGAGTCCGGCAATATTAAAATTGCCAATGACAATAAGATAATCACGATCCGAAAGGAGAGAAGAGACAAGGTTAATAGAGGACAGATGTGCTAATGACAAAGAGTTATCGGAAACAGGTGGTATATAGGAGCAGGTTATAAAGATGTTACACCTCCCGAAACTAATCCTATCAGCCACGAAATCTATGTCGATTAAAGGTTCAAGCAACATAGACGAGATATTGATGTTAACGGCTGTAAGAAGACTACCGCCACGACGAATCAAGCGGTCATGTCTATAGACAATGAAATACAGAGAAAATCTCTGAGCTATCAATATCAATATCAAATTCTCAGGCCAGAAATCTTTTCGGTAAATAGTGTCGAAAAGGTCTGCCGGAACAGTGATCTTAAAGGAAGCAATATCTCTGTCGTAAGAGAATTTAAACTTTTCCACCTTAATTTTTTCAGCCAAGGCCGAGACATAATCGACTGATGTATTAGGTGCAAGCCGGGAAACAAAAATAAGTTTACTAGGTGGTATTCCAATAAGATTTGTTGGCACAGGAGAGATAGTACCCACTACGCCCTGTGGACAACCAGAAATAACTGACGTTTGGCTAGGTTCAACATTTCCAACCGTCATTGGAACAGGATCGGGGAACGGACAATGACTATTTGAGGGCACAATAGTGATGTCATCGGAAGTAGTAGGAGTAGGAGACGAAAAGGACATCAAATTATCAGAAACTACAGGGACAGACAAACTAGGAATATTGTCAGGCACTTGAACAGGAGATGTATGTTTAATCGATAAACAATGATAGGCCTTTTTACGCTTTGAAGACTCAGATGAGATTTTCATATTCCTAAAGTCTGTATCCAAAACGGAGAAACAGTCGGAAAGTTTTTTAAACCCAGACTGTATTTCTCTAAAGCCATTACTCGTCATTTTCCGATACGAAATGCACGCCCATCTTAGACCCGTATTAGAACCAATGATGTCTAAGATGCGCACATTTAGGCCAGCACATTTATTATGTGATAAATTATCACATAGCCAGCAGCAAAGAAATCCTACTTTAGCGTTAGACGAAACTTTGCAATTTTTATTACAGCAGACCAACATTATATAACACAAAAAAGAGATATAACACAAAAATAAAAAAAGGAAAAAGTATTAGTATTCAAAGTAGAAAATTCGTCTTTATTATAAATGACCTACTTTCTATTTGAAAACACACTATACTATTTGTGTTTTTTCAGAGGTCAACTTCTTTAAAATCACTATATAATTAACGGCGGCTCTTCTGAAAAAAATTGACCCTTTGACCGATTTGGGTATCCTACTGGACCCAAAGCATGAGTTTGAAAATCATATTTTCTTTATTATCGGCAGGACATTAAGCCTTCACGGCTTTTTAAAAGCGCTGGGCAAGAGAATTTAACAATCATTATACGACAATAGTTCTTTTTGTAACATTCGCTTTATTCAGGAATATGGATCTTGCGTATGGTCTCCGCAGGGTTCATCAGTATAGGGTTGAGTCGGTACAAAAAGAATTTTTACTTTTGGCACTTATTGATATACATGGTCTGTCGCAAAAGAAACAGGTCTTTTGAAATATAACTGTGGCGGCTCAATCAGCTCCACCAATCTTCGGTCGATGCTGCCAACTCTTTTGATCGATAGTTGAGCTATCGATATATTGTAATCATATGCAACGCTGTTAATTGTGACGCTTTGGCGGGCACATGTCTTTTAATAAAGTTTTAATTTGCAATAGTAGAATTGCAACTTAAAAGTAATATAATTCAGCAATAACTAATTGCAAGGTGTTGCTACAGCAGCCACACCTAAAGTGGTGACCCCGACACCTAAATAACTTTAGCTGTTGCTGGTTTAGTAACACTTTGCAATTAGTTTATAGTGATCAGTGTACATCCCGTAGTAATGTGCATGAGTGGTTTAAGCGATTCCAAGAAGGTCGTGGGGACCTCTGTGACGATTACAAGACGGCCAAAATCAGTGATTTACCCTTTATTGAAAAAGCGCAGGAATTTATTAATAATCAGCCGAAATCTTGTTTGCGTTACATGGAAATGGTGTTAAATATTACCAAAGACACCATTGCATTTTGATAGATAAATTGGGAACGTGTGCTAACCCTGGCGCCTGTTGCACGATAAAGCGCCGTCTCATCGGTCGACGCTTGTCACTGATTTTTTGACAAAAGACTCGATATAAACCATTAATCACTTACCCTACTCACCTGATCCGGCACCTTGTGATTTTTGCCTATTTGGAAAACATCATTTGCCCATGAACGGACACTGGTTTCAGGACATTTCAGCTATCCAAAAGGCGACGACCAATATTCTCAAGAGCATTTCGAAAAATGACTTTAAACACTCATTTGAAATTCTAATTGACTGGTCTAAATGCTGTATCGAAGTACAAGGAAACTAATTTAAATAAAAAAATATAACTTTAGAAAAATATTAATTTCTTGTTTTTTTTTTTTTGAACAGTGCTGTTCCTTTTGCGACAGACCATGTAAGTTGGAATACAATAGCCCTTTACCTATCGTAGCAGATTGTTACTAATCAACCTACTTTCTTTCTTACATCATAAGGGTTTACGTTTATGTATTAATTGATGATTGCTGAAATTGGCTCTATCAAGTTGATAAGTCTGATAAACTTTGCTATTAGCTATGGATCTACGAGAAACAACGTAACTATCTTATCTATCTATTTGTCGGTCTGACTCTGCGGAGCATAACGCTTTTCGATTATTAGGCACTTTGTTTTTCTTAGAACCTTTTTTTAGAGTCGTTGGACTACTTGCTTGTTTTGCCGATGGGTACATCAATGTCCAATATTAAATTGATAACTTAGAATTTACTGATTTCGTGTATACTTACAAAATTACCACATTGTATTATAGTTTCCATTTTGTAATATTGTTCACGATTGGTCTGGAAATAATAAAAACATCGTGTATTTCAAAATATAACTTATTTGATACGACAGAGTTTCAAAAACATATAAACTTATAGCAACAGTGCTAAGAGCTAAATGTCGACTTTGTATATTTAGATATGTTTTTCTACTAAAGTATATGATCAGTTATTCATTGTTAACACGTGACACTAATCGATTTTTTAAGATTTTTATTTAATTTATTAAGACACGTTACTATTTTAATAAGTCTTTTAATCACTTTCCACGTGTGTCGCCTGCATTACCTACACTATTATGCCGTCTAGCACAGAGTCATTGGTGCCTCCACCCAAACTAAATTTCTCAATAAGGGAAATTAAATGGAATGATACTCAATTGAATAATATGTATAGAGATTGGGGTATTTATTATGTGCGTAGACAGCACATGTCGGTCGGAAATAAATACTTTAATGAAGCTTTAAAAATTAATTCAAATGATGTGAATGTGTTGACACGGAGAAGTCAATTGAAGAGGATGCAAGCTCAAGCGCCCGAGGCTCTAATAGACGCTAAAAAGGCTCAAAGTAATGATATATAGGGATATATTGTCCTTATCAATAGTATAACTTTAAATTTTGATTTTGTAGCAATATTAAAAAAGACACATCCCTTCGTTTTTGATCAGAAAATTAACTTGGAGATATGCAATTCGCTATATGAATCAAATCGCTTAGAGGACGCAAAAAGACTACTTCATGAAAATCTGAAACTTTTTAGTCAATCACATTTATCGTGGGTGCTGGAACGCTTGGCAGTGGTAAGTCTTAAAATATTTCGTGTTACTTAAATCTTAAAAAAAAATGTGAATTTTTTAGATCAACAGCAATATAAATGATGCACTCTCGGAAGATACAGCAGCTGCTTTATATCAACTTATTACTAAAATGATGCAATTCAATACAGAGAGACAACCCAAGGACATGAAACCTGATTGCGATGTACTGAGTATTTGGGAAAAAAAGGTAAAAAAAAGTTTTTTATTTGTTATCTTTAAATAAAAACAAACAAACATACCACAGAAAGAATTTCTTTCACCACTTGAAAAAAAGAGACGCAAACGAGCTTTTAAGATATACAACCAAACATACCTGCGAATATGCTGGATGGATCTTTGTTTTCTTAAAAGTATTCGTGAAAGTCCTAATCTCAAAATAAAAGAGTTTATTCAATCATCGCCTATTTTAAACTCAGTCATCGAAAGGGAATACAAAAAATTGCGCACCTTCACGGTATGATTAGCAATAATTATTTATCTATAGAGTAATATTTTATACTCTTGATTAAATCATTTTTAGAAAATGTTGCATTCCCGCTGCCCCAAATATAGTACTGAAATAAGTCAAAAGCTCAACAAAAAATTTCAGGAAGATAATCTTTTTCGCATACAGTATCAAACGAGGCGAAACATGTTGATGATACTTCGTACTATAAGAGCACTCATACGGAATAAAAATATCTCAGTGAGTATTTTTACTTTTTATACCAAATTCTTTACTTGTATAGCGAATCTATTAAGTTTGTGTCATTTTAAAATGCTGGCTGACACTATAACTTGAAATAATATCAAAAACGACTGTACGGTTCAGTTTTATTTTAATTAGTCATTGAAATAAAACCAACTAGTGATTAACGCTTTTGTGATTATTATTTTTTGGGAATCGGATAGTATCATGTAATTAACTTTGCAATAGCATAAGATGCCAAACGTTGAAATGGAAAACATTCTTAATAATTTATGGCACTACTCCAAAATCTTTACAAATTTCAGAAATTATCGCATTATGTGGAAAACGTTATGGGAAAGTATGTGACTGTCAAAACGAGTCGCACTATGCCTTGGAAATTTGAATTCGTTAATGAGGTCTACAACTATTTAGGATTAGCTCGCATTAACGAATACAAAATTCCAGATAATATGCAAGTATTGGCAGGAAAAAACCGATTAAGGACACTTCTGAAGATACCGTCAGAATCAGACTATATCTCCACTAATAAAGAAGAAAATATTTACCAAGTAAAGCGAAAAAGCATGGACGATTCCAAGTCTGAATATTTCAAGTTAGAAATTGTCGTTTTTTTTTTAGTATTTTGATTTTTTATAATTTAATTATTATTATTAAATTATTTTTATTTAAAACTTGTTTTTTTTTTTAGCAAAAAAACTGCACATTATGAATATCGTATGCAATTCGCTAATAGTTCCATCGAACGTAGCTATCTCTTTCATGAATTGGCCCAGTTACACCTACAAAACAATTCGTTTGACACATGTTGCTTGCTTGCGCGAAAATCTATAACTGGTGAGTGTTTATACATACCTAGTCTTTAAAAATTATTGATTAAATTATTCGATTCTTTAGAGGCAATGCGGGGAAACCACTTTGTTTGGGCCGTATTAAGTTGCCTGGTCGCTTGTAAAGCTCATGCTATTTTAGGGAAAGTTGAAAAGCAAAGGGAGATGCTGACTAAAGCGTTCAAAGTCTCGAAGAGGTTGAAGAACATTGATCTATGCTTTTTCATTGACATTTGCCTTCGAGTAAATGCGGAGGAAACGGATGCACGGAAAGTCTTTCAATCTATTGAGTTAATGTATAAAAGGAGAACTCGTCAATCTAACACCAGTTTGGAAGTCACAACTTCGGAAAATTCCGATTAAGAACAACACACTTAAATATATTAAATGATATTAGAACTAATAATATAATATATTAGAACTAATATCATTTAATTTATTTGCAGTATATTGAGATTGATATTGCTATATCATATGGCGGTTGTCATTAGATTCTCTCTAAATTAAAAAACACGTAATTGAAATTCGTTTATAGTTTATGAAAAACTTACTTTCGCTGCTCAAACAATTTGAAACTGCATTAACAAAGGTACATTCATTTAAGAAAGATAACACAACCTACAAAATTTATAGCAAACATTATGTTTCCTGGGCTGATGGCAACAGTTTTTTAAGGTAAATTTTTTGCAATTTACAGAGTTTATGAGGTCGTACCGGGCTTGCCTTTAGCAGTGCTGATATTAAACTGAAACAAGGACTTCTTCAGAGTAATGCTATCCAAAGTCACGATAACCACCACCTCCCATCCTCCCATCATCTGTCCGGAAGTTCTACCAGCAATGCAAGAGACGCAAATGAATGAAAGCATTTGTTGTAGTCTTTCCTGATTTTTGATACAAAGGTTACCGTAGTTCGCATTGTTCGCTCAAATCGCAGCTGGCACTTCGCAAAAACTTTTTGCCACCTGCCATTGAAAATTGTTTATAACACCCATTAGTCACTAGTCATTGAAATTTTGTGTGTATTTTTAAGTTCAACACTATATACCTTGTATCTTAACCCGGCCCTATCAGTCAGCCAACACGCATCCTCATCCCTAAAACTCATTTTCCGTTTCCTCTTTTGGGCGGTTGATCTGCTTAGGTCTATACTTTTGACAGGTACTATAACAAATCTGCTGAAGTATAGAGCTTGAAAATGGTTTACATGCAACGGAAGTCGATAATTTAGCAGCGGAAATCATTTGTAGTCTTTTTGTTAGCTGTAAATTTAGCATAATTTGCTGCCGTTAATCATGACAATCTACAATTAATTAGGGCTTACATTACAGTTTACTGAGCATTCAAACTTGAATTTCATCAACAAATATTTGGTAATGTTTTGAGGCCTGGTGATACTTATTTAGATTGTTGACATCATATAACTATATTTGGATGTTGAAATATGTAGGTTAGGTTTGGATATACGACTTCAGATAAGGTACCTAAACACACGCCATTTGGGATTTCGAGGGCCAATAGTTTTCCTTACTTAGTGGTCACCACCAAACCAAAATTTGACTCGTACCACTTTGCTGCTATCATAAAACGATCAAGGTGGCTCGGGTGCTAATTTGCTAGCTCCGGTAAGCCAGTACGCAATAGTGATATACCTCAAAGGGATTATGCGAACTTGCGTGAATAGACGTCTTCCAAACAGGCCAAGGTTTTGCAGCCATCTTCTAGCAGGAGTACTTTTTCAAGTGCTATGCTCCATAGATATAGGGATAGAAGACCCCCCTATGACGAATTTGCTGCATTGTAAGCATTTGCTGGATGAGTCTGATTATGCTAGCATCTGGTTCTCTTTTAATAAGGTCTTCTAATACCGCCCCAGTAGTAACATTGTTAAAAGCTCCTTCTATATCTAACAATACAATTAACGCGTGCTTCTTAAAAAAGCTGTTTGCATTTCCAGTATTTTCAACGGGAAAGATTGGTCGAAAGTTTTGATGTAAAAAATTGCTGTGTGGCCGTTTGTTTGTTTGTTTTAAATTTTGGACACCTGCCCCCACTCCCCCGCAATTGGGGACTTCTATTTTAACAAAAAATTCAAATAGCAGGCGCAATTTCGGAGAAAGGAACTTGAGTTTTTTTCACAATCACATTATCCAGAAATGATTTTTTTAAATTTTTGATACCAGCCCCCACTCGCCCACAATTGGATACCAAAATTAAAAATTGCCATATCACGCTCTATTTTGGAGCTAGAACGTTGTGCTATGGCACATATGTGCTGAATTTCATTGAGTTCTTTCTCTTCTAATTAAATTTTTGATACCTATCTCCAAACCCTCACTGGTGGATAGACTGAAGCTTAAAATCAGCTTACAAAGCGCAATTTTGAAGCTAGAAGGTTGTGCTTTGGAACATATATCAAAAATTTCATTACCCATCTACTTTTATATCGATTACGGATATCAATTATCGATTAATGATATCGAATATCGATTTTAATTATCGAAATCGATAATCGATAAAAACTTTAACCTTTAAAACCGACACATATTTGAAAACTAAAACCTTAGCCAAAACTGATAATTCAATCTATCAATCTTCAAAACGGGAGCCTGGTTTTTATTTATTTCAAAAAACTCAAATTAAAATAGGAAAATGCCAGTAGAAGCAAAGGTTGCAAGACTTTTGTGAGACGCTGTACCCAAAGCATAATGATCTAAGAGGCGAGCACAAAACAATATTTTTAATGCAATTGAACTTGGGCGCAAGGCAGAAGAATAGAAATGGGAAGCATAAAATGCATAAAGAGCTGTAAGCCAAAGTGGCAAGAGGCAAGATGGCAAGTGGCAAGAGGCAAGAGGCAAATGGGAAGTAGAAAGTGGCAACTGTAAGGAGGCAAGTGGCAAGTGGCATTTGGCAGGCAACGAGCGAGAAATGACAAAATTTCGCGACATTTTCAACTGTTGCAACTGTGGCAAATGTCGAGCACAAATTGGTGTTTGCAGACAATCGGACAGACGGACGGACAGACAGACAGACAGTCAGGCAGACAAACTGAGAAGCAGACCAAAAGGCAGACGTTTTTATGGTTCACTTGGCTTGGCAACGTTTTACCTCTTGGTTTGCTCTTCTTCTTCACCTACTTATTCGTTTTTTTTTTTTTGTTAACACACCTACACAACGAAAATATTTAATATTGTTGCTTACACACACACACAAACACACTCACTCTTACACTCACACAGGTGAAAAAGCAGCAATTTTGCTGGTCTCCCTCCCTCTCTCTCTCTCTGTCTCTCTCTCTTTGCTTGGCCAATAGCCAAAAACGGAAATATTGCGGCATACGCCGCATGTTTCAATGCAGTTACAAATAATTTTATTGCATTTGTTATTTTTCTCGCTCTCTCAATCTTTCTCTCTCTCTCTTTACATATTCTTTTGCGTGCTTGTGCGTGTGTGTACAATAGACTATCTCTTTCCCTCTCGCTGTGTGTTCTAATCAGCTGAAGTGGCAGAGCACACACACACACACACACACGAACATACATATGTGTGTGTGTGTGTGTGCGTGTGTGGGCAAATAAAAATGAGAGAGCGTACAGTGGCCCATTCTCAGTATTCGGACAGCGTAATATTGATGTATGGAATTTGATGAAATTTCATGAAATTTATGCGCTGACCGTTCGCACGAGTTCAGTGTGCATAAAAATGGAAGCCAATTTCGCACATTCGCCTAGTATCAAAGCCCAAAAGAGAGCTGTGGGTTGTAAACGCGCCATCACAGAGTGCAAAAGAGCGAGCAAAAGAGCCATAAAGAGAGTGAGTGGGAGACTGAGAGAGACAGATATGAGAGCGAGAGAGTAGATACTGCTGGTTGGCATGCCTGTACTTTCTGCTGGCCACGTCGCATTGCAGATGAAACCATTTTTTAAAAATGAGGCGAACAAGAAGAGATGGAGGCGAATGAGGCGACTCTTTGCTTGGCGCGTGAGCAAATTAATTTTCAGAGCTCATGGCCAGCAAAGATGGAATTGAAATTTAAAGGATCGCTAAAGGAAATACTTTGAGGATGGTCGTTAATTGATTTTTACACAATTTGAAATATCATGACATTTATAATTTGTTAAGAAATTTCAAAAGGGCTTCAAAATTTGTATATAGTTTTAATATGTCAACATATAAATTAATAATCTAAAATAAAAAATATAACATAAAATAAAAAATATAATATAACTAAAAAATATAAACATATAATGCAATATATGATTTATGTATATATGTAC
>JBANCZ010004427.1:0-10295 GCA_037040025.1 Sphaerogastrella javana | reverse complement strand
CCCCAAACTACTCTTCTGTTCCAACAAGACCATCCTGCCCCAAAAAACTACACCCAGGGTCCCTCCTGTCGGGCCAGTCCCTACTGTTGGATATTTTGCAATCTATTTGTTTTTGCTTTCCGATTTGTTGATAAATAAAAAACATATGATGGCAGCGAAAGCTCGAACGTTTCAAAAGCTCACCGTTGTCGCTAGAGGGCGCTCTGTAAGTTCTGCTCAGGTAAGCTTAGCTTCCCATGCCCCATATAAAGAAAAAATACTTGCATTTTGCTCTTCTTCAACTTAACGCACTAGGAATTAAATATCTTTATTAATTAATAATTAATTACCTGCGTATATCATAATAATGTTTCACATAATTCATTTCTCTTGTTTTTGTTTTATTTTGTTGTTGTTTTCTTTCGCCTGCTTTGTTTTTTGTTTCTGTTAAGTTAAATACAATCAAATTTACACGAGTCCATATTTTTGTAGGCATAGTTCGATTAGTTCTCTTAGCACTACGACAATATATATATGTATATATATATAATAATTGATATACAATATTTATAGTTCTTTACGTTTTATGTTTATGCTTTTGGTTGAGTTTTGAGTTAGAGCTAGAGTTAGCTGTATTTAAACTAAACAATTCAATTAATTGGGTTGACTATTTCTCTTATGCGAGGATATGAATGTGATGTGAGGCATTTTTAGGATCAGTGGATCATCTTTAATGTACTGTAGAGTTAACTGTGTGGTGTGGGTCAACAGATTTATTATAATTAACTAGAACTATCGTAACTAACTCTCTGACTTTGCATCTAACGCTGTCTATCGCTCTGTCTCAAACACTCTTTCTATTTCTAAGTCAAACTTACCAACGGCCTGTCTCATCGCAAGGTACTTGAATCGCCCATGTGGAGGTCATATACTACGAATATTATAACAACTCCTCCATCTATGGCAATCTACTGTGGGAAAGGGAAATATGTTCTACGGCTTCTGTTCAAAATAAAAACGTCTCGAAAAAATCAAAATAAAAAAATATAATTCATTTCGAAAATTCTCCTCCCATCTCTTCGCACTGTATAAATGTTGAGCCTATTGAAACTGTTAAGTCGGGTAGCTACGTTCGAGGCCATATCATAAGTATTTTTATCATATTTGTTTTATTAAATATATCTCTTAATATGTCTTATTGTCTTCAACGTTTGCCATTCTCCTAAAAAATTCCATTGTTCATCTTTTGATTAGAGTTATGTTTGTCTTACCGAAATACAGAAAAAAAAATTGAAAGATCAAATGAGTTTTCTTTGAATTTCTCTATAATCTGTTGGTGAGGGTGTTTATGGGTGTGCGTACTAGTGTGTGTGTGTGCATTAAAACCTGTGTTGCAGAATTTATTGCGGAAACCGAATTTGAAATAGGTTTTTCCAGTGAACTTTGCTAAGGGATGAGATTTACGAGCTTAGGTAGAGACTAAGTTGCCGCTTAAGAACTATATAATTATTTATGTATGTATTCATTTCGTCTTGTAATAGAACATTTACAACCACTAAAACTATTCACAGCAGTTATTTGTTTTTGTAAGAAAATACTTCAAGTGTTTTTTTTTTTTTGTATGTCTATTAAAGAAGGAACTGAACATCTCTGTGTAAATGATAAGCAAGTGGCTGTATGTGAATATAAAAAAAAAACAGTGTTGGAAAACTCAATTGTGATGTTGATATTTTCAATTACTTAAAACTAGAATTCGAGGATATCATTTAGAATATCACATATTCCATGGATTTTTGTTTTATCTCTTCTGTCTCTATTCATTTGTGTGGGTAAGTGTTCTGAGTGTATGTGTAGTATTTTATAATCTAAAATTTATATTTTGGTATTTTTTGCAGTATTTTTTGTATATGTTTTGCAGTTAACAACTGAACTAGTATTTCTGTTTTATTAATATATCAACTTTTCTTAACCATTTCAATATTATTTGATCGTACTTTTTAAATTTTGAATTTACGCTTATACAAATACTTTAATATATAATATATATTATGTATAGATAAAATATGTTTTATGTTATAGAGCTAAACTGAATATATATATTCTTTTTTTGGGCGTCGTACATAAGTTCAACTTGAAATTAATGAGACTAAGCATGAGTTAAACTCTTTGGAAATGCGTTTAAGTGTTACGATCTCTTTGGGATTACTACAAAGCGTTTTTTTGCAATTAAATTAAAGATGCTCTCTCTTCGGCTAGGCAGGTTTACAATTGGGTAGGTATATGAATAGTTATATAAGTATATAGATATATATGTATATATATATAATAGGGATTTTCGTTTTGTTAAATATTGTGCTTAACAGTTAAAGCCTAAAAACACATTCCAACTAAATGCTACGGCAACAAATTAAAAATATATTGAAACTTTTCCAACTTTTCCTGTTGTTGTTAGTCAAACCCGTTTTATAGTTCAATTGTAGCTCATTGTACAAAGTTTTTGTAAGTGTGTGTGTGTGTGTGTTTTAACAATTTTATACTTATTTATATTCATATTTTGTTTTTACGCTGTTATATGTATATCTGCTTACATTTAAGTGTTCTCTTTAAATATAAATTATGTTAAAATACTTATCGTAATCATATAAATGTTTTGCGCTGTCCATCAGCATTCCATCTATATATATAGATATATATATATATGTATATATATATAGTTCTCCACATACTATCGTTATATAGATTATGTGCTGTTACTTTCTTTTACCATCTGGCAACCCTGCAACTTATCTACACATCGTATGCATCCTTCTTCTTGTTGTTGTTGTAGTTCTGTTTTCTGCTTGTTGGCACATCTAGATGATTGCCGCCCATTTGTTTCAGGGGCGTGGTTACGTTGGATTTGCCATTTGTTGTTGTTGTTGGTGTTGGGCTCATCATCATCATACGCATGGTCATAGGCTTGTCCTCCTCATCATCGTCGGAGAAATCGCTTTGAGTCTTCACATGACCACCCAATGCTGGGCCGCTGAAGTCATTATTATCATCATCTTCCTCGTCATCGTCCTGTGAATAGGGTATTTCAATTAGTTTAGTTACAACGGATACTTTGTTGGAATTAAATTAAACTAAATTATATTTATAACCTAAATAATCTATATATATTATAATTTAAAAATTAAAATCTAATAACGAAATTATTAAAATGCACATGTAGTGCACAAAGCTCAAGCAAATGTAAAGCTCGCTAAAAGCTACATTTCAGTTACTAAAAACAGCCGCCAGAGGGCTAAATGATACCGTTTCAAGAACACATTAAAATTCAAATGCACAGACCAAAAATAATACGAAGATTTATAATCAAATGAATGCTAAAAATTCAAATAGAATTCTTTCTAAACCGAAAGGATCTATCAAGTTAACATATATATATGTAGTATTACTTTACCTGATTAATATGCACTACTGAACCGTCATTAGGCCAGCGCTATAACTAAGCCTAATGAGCTACAGCTGGTACTTAGCCTAAACATTGAGCCTGCTAGTTGAACTTGAATCTTTAATCTAATTGTTTGTAGGTTAGTTAGCATTT
The DNA here is from genome assembly GCA_037040025.1 of Sphaerogastrella javana. Taxonomy (NCBI): domain Eukaryota; kingdom Metazoa; phylum Arthropoda; class Insecta; order Diptera; family Drosophilidae; genus Sphaerogastrella; species Sphaerogastrella javana. The sequence continues at coordinate 6,727 of JBANCZ010004427.1, read as the reverse complement.
AGTTAAGTAAGTAAACTAATTATTCAATTTTAGTTTATCTCGTTTAACAACTAACTGCTGGTAAATAATTGTAATCCTTTAGAGTTTTGTCATATAAAGAAGGCGCTGTGTATCCAGGTCGAATTCGTTTCCCTACGTATTACGAACTCTGCTACCAGAGTGTTGCGATATACTAGAATACGATATACGAATACGAGCACGACATACATTTACGATTAAATTAGTTATAGTATTCTTTTTTTTACGGTTTTCTTTTTTGTTATATGGTTAATATGCTGTGCGTTGCTTTTCATTGTAAATAGTTTTATAAGTTAGAACTAATCGATTCGTGTGTGAGCATTTTTTCTAGGGTATGCTGCTAGTCAGGCAGACGGCGCGTGTAATTTTCGCTTTTTGTTTTGGGTTTGTCCTCACTGCGTGGTTTCAGGCGATGTAACGGTTGATTTGGTGTTCAGTTTTTCTTTATGTTTTTGATTCTAATTTAGAGTTAAATTAATTTTAGGTTTAGCTTTAGTTCTTATTGGGATTAGTTTAGGGTACTTAAAACATGTTTAGTACGTTTTCTAGTTCTGTATGGATGAGCATGAGTACATTTAACAAAACACATCGAGAGATAGAAAGAGAAGAGAAAGAAAGAGAGAGAGAGAGAGAGAGAGAGTTGAGTGATTAGCGCTGTGTTGATGTAGTTTTTGACATGGTTCGGTGGCTAGGTGTGGTTCGGATAGCAGGACAACATAGAACTTACTTCAAAGTCTCCAATTGTGAAGCGTGTCGCCGCTAATGAATCTTGCGGTGGCATATCCGGACTCAAATTCTGTAGGACATTGAGCGTGAGGGATGTTATTGTATTATATATATATATATTTTTTTTTTTGGTTTGAATTGAAAGCATTGTTGGTTTAAGATAGAGATAAACAAGCGTTAATGTGTGGGTGAATCATTGTGTGAGAGAAAGACACAATTAGTTACATATATATATAGTTGAATAGAGGATTCAAATAACTTAGCCTAAGTTGCACAACAAAGGACAACGAATTACTTAACATAATACTATACACTAGAAAATTCTAGCTATTATATATTATGGTATAACTGATAGGCTTCACTAATATACTCACATCGTCGTCATTGTCAATCATTTCCTTGGTTGAGGCAGTCGTCTCATTACGTCTTATTGAGCCTTGGTGTATGTCCAGGTCCACCTTGAGGCATTGGAAGCTGCGCATGAGGAATACAATGGGCATGGGCAGCACTCCGGCCATAATCATGGACAGAGCTATTCCCATAACCCAATTGGGATAATCCTTTTTCTCAACAACACCCTATGAAAATATACCAACAAATTAGACTAGATAATAGAATATAATTTGGGTTTTTTTTTTCGACTCACCAAGTCGGCATTCCAGGCGCCATATGTGGGATTTCGTATGATCATAAAGACGATGGATGAGGCCAATATGCAGACCATAATAACTGGGCCAATATAACGCCAGGTTAGCTGCCAGTACCAGCCAGGTCTATAGCAAGTCATCTGATAGATATCCTCAGTAAAACTATAAAAAAAAACTCGGCTTTAATTGGGTACAATCATATTTTAGTTATCGATATACCGTTCATGTCCATAGATAAAGATAACGGCTATCATTTCCATTAGGGCAACGACAACCAACCCAATTGTACCGGCAAATGAATCAAACATCTTGAGCCAATACTCGCCGGCACCTGTGCAGAAGATGAAACCGACAATAAAGCAGAATAGACACACCACGCCAGTGACATGTTGTTTCTTAACCCGCTTGATGATGTCAATATCGAACAGGGTGCACAGCATGCCCTCGAGTATGCCAATCTGTGAGCCCAATCCCAGAGACAGCAGCATCGTAAAGAACAGCACGGCCCAGAACGGTGCCCCAGGCAGCTCCACAATCGCCTGGGTGAAGACAATGAATGCCAAGCCAGTTCCCTCCGCGGCCTAGAAGATAAATAGAGAAAAAGTAAGGGTAAGACAGAGGAAGAGAGACTAAACAAATGTAGATTTACATTAAGTGTACAGACATTATTCGGTTTAGCACTTCAAAAACTTTAAATATCGTAAAAAATCTCTACATTTGCGCGGTAAAATTTTGTTTACATTCGATCAGCTTTTTCTGCATGTCACTATAGTATTTAACAGTTCCAATTGAGTAAACTAACATTTAGCTGTTAACTTAACATAATCGTACGCTGCTACTCCAATCATTTTGCAACACTGGAAAAAATGTTCTCTTCTATTGTTTACATTTGATCTACCGCTTTGCCAGTTACAATAGGAAGGTCGATATTAGTTCCTTCAAGGCAAATAAGAATTTCTGTAAACTTAACATAGTCATAACATAGCAGTTGATCACGTATCCAAGTGCCTTTTGCAACACTATTCAATTTTGTGGTATTGTACGCGAATTTAATAAAATAATATGAACGTCTCCAATAATTGATGAATAATTTTAGAATACTTGTGTAATCTACTATAAATCTGTTGTTACTTACATTATCCAATTCCTTGGATAAACTGCATTCACTTAGTTGCAATTGAGTAAATTGGGTGCCATTGACCTCGCCCATTGCTTTCTCGTACTCTTCGGTAGAGGCGTTCTTGAACGGTAGCCGATGATCTTTGACGAGCAGATCCACATTGCTAGAGGGGAAGAAGAAGCAGAAGCAGAAGAAGAGAAAACCAAATGAATTGAGTTAATGTAACAATGTAACAATGACTACAAATACCTGGGCCAAGCTCAGTGGGTCAAATGCAAATGGTTCAAGAGCAATTGGAAAGAGCTGAAAGGGGAGAGCGGACAGAGGGTGGGAGAGGCAACCTGTGCAGCGCCCATTAATTGAAACAAATTGACAAAGAGCGGAGCGGACTGAGGGGCAGAGGAGCACACTCATTGAGAGGGTGCAGATGGAACAGTCGGAGGAGAGGCAGCGCGTATCGATTGGACTATCAATGAACAAAGTAAACAACAAATCGAGAAAGCAAAACGCTAATAATAGACACAAAGCTGCCGCATGCCGGTTACAACCAGTGAAGTGGTTCAACTGGCTGACCCACCCGATGAGTTGCTTGTCCACTGATGCGTTGCTGCTGAACTCGCAATGACCCGGAGCGCAGGCCGAACCCCCAAGCCCAACTCTGGTTAACATGAGAGACCTGGACAACTCACCCGGCTATACAGCGATCCACGTTGACGGTGGCCTTGAATCCCAGTATGGCAAAAATGACGACACTCGCATAGATGGCGGTGACGGCATTGCAGAACGACACCAGCAGCACATCCCGCACACAGTTGTTCTTCGGTGTATTGTAGCTGCCAAAGGCAATGAGCGAACCAAAGGCCAGGCCAAATGAATAGAACACCTGGGTGGCTGCATCCAGCCAAACCGTTGGCTCCAATAGCTTCTCCACCTTCGGTGTGTACATGTGCATCAAGCCGGCTCCAGCACCACGCAACGTTATTCCCCGTATAAAGAAGATGGTCAGCACAATATAGGGGAAGAGTGAGGTGAAGTAGACCACCTTGCCAGAGCTCTGTATACCCTTCATCACAATGAAGAAGACAATGGTCCAGGACAGCAACAGGCACAGCACAATCCACCATTTGAGGCCACCAGGCTCGTCCATCGATGGAGCGGCATCTAGAGTGGTGCGATACCAGAAATACGTAGTTTCCGACGACTTGGCACACTCCTCCAGATCAAAGCCAGTGCCATTCTTAGGACAACTAGACCATGGTAAGGGATACTATACAAAAAAACCAAATTAGCTAAATTTTAAATGATATATATCATAGGCAACTCACCCGAAAACTGTTGAAAAGATAGTAGAAAACCCACGTGATGATCACATTGTAGTAGAGCGCCACAAACAGGGTCACAATGCACGAGGAGATGCCAATGCCGCCCAGCCAGGGATGTATGGTATTCCAAACGCCCAGAGCGCCCAGTCGCATACGCTGACCAATTCCCAGCTCGATGAGGAACAGCGGTATCCCTTCCAATATGAGCATTACCATGAACGGTATCAGAAATGCACCTGGAACAATTAATTTAATAAGAATTTAGGTACATATTGCTAATATATACTGTAATAGTCTTATATATATGTTATATGCGTAATTAATTCTAATGTATTCGATTCTCAGTAAACTATTTTTTTGCCTCTTCCATGTTCGTAATTGAATTAAAATCTTTCTTTGGCTTTCCGTCTGATGTCTTTCAATAAAAGTGCGTCGCTTGGCACGCGGTATGCGACCACCCTACGACTGACCTAGACCCCCAATTAAGCCCTTCCGGCAGTTACAATGCCCATGTACGTCGTATATAGTCGTCGTATAAATAGCCGCGCCCAAGCTAACCCCAATCCGCATATGCTACAACCCATTCATAGACCACAAGCACTGCAATTAGTGTACATTAAATCTCATCATGTTTCTCGTCAGAGCAGTCCATTTGATTAGTGACACATGATATAGGTCGAAACACAGGGCCGGAATGCGGTTAAAAGGATAAAGGAAGAGCGTAAATCCGTTGTAGAATATGCTTTACGAAGAGCGCAAATCCTTTACATAAAGTAGATAAATATGCTACTCTGGTGGAACAATATATACCCTGTAACTAAATCTAATATTGATGAACAGATCAAGCTTACCTCCTCCATTTTGTTGGCACAGGTAGGGAAAACGCCAAATGTTACCAAGTCCGACCGAATAGCCAATGATGCTGAGAAAGAATTGCATTTTGCCGCTCCAGGCGGCACGATCCGGTTCACCACCTGGTATATCCACCGATTGCACCGAATTGCGTTGCGGTGCGGTTAAAACGATGGTCACCCCATGGGTGCCATCACCGCGGGCACGTGTGTTCAGTGGCGCCATCTCGTGACCGTTACGCGGTGCATCAACGATTTTGGTGGCAGCCATCAAAGCGCACAGTTAACAGCTCTTAACCTGCAACGAGCCGTGTTTTCTGCAACAACAACAATAACAACAACAACAATGAAAACAACAACAATACGAACAACAACAATGAAAACTAAATTATTATTTGATATAGTGGGAATTTTCCATGGTTTATAGTCATGCCATATTACATTATCTGTATCACTGCTCGCTCAAAGCTCACAGCTCTAGGATAACGAATACCAAAACTGTTTGATCAATAAACCAGACATAAACACATTATAATATAAGTGTGTGTTTGAGAGTGTGTGTGTGTGTGTGTGAAAGTGTGTGTGTGTGTGTTTGTGTGAAAGTGTGTGTGTGTGCGTGTGTCTACATGCAAATGTGGCTCACGTCCTTGAGTTGCTGCTACTGCTGCTTTCAAGTGGTTGCGTAGGTGGTTACTAAATTTGTTGGCCTAATTGCTGCCCATTATGACAAATGCTGCTCACCTGCTCCCTGCTCACCTACGCCCCTGCCCACCCATTCACCTGTTCGCCAATTTGTTTGCTGTCAACTTTAAGTAATTTCATTGGGTTTCTGATCAAGCCTTTGGCGCCTGGCCCCAGTGTAATGCACTTCATTATATTTACATACATGATTGCCACAAGTCCATACACCTCATCCAAACCCCCTTTGGAACCATTCCCGCTGCCACTGGCACCGCATTGCGCTTTTAATCCACTAAATGTCAACGCTTCACCCTGGCAGCACAACCTAAAGGTCACAGCTAATTAAACTGCAACAAAGACAGTTCTGTGCATGTGTGTGCATGCATGTGCATGCATTCACGTGTGTGTGTGTGTGGGAGAGTCTCTGTGTTTGTGTGTGTGTGCTTGCTTATCAGCAGCTGCAGGCAGTGAGCTGCAACAGTTTGAAAGTCACTGAACTGATAATTGAAGCTTAATGCTCCAAGCATACTAATATAGAGCAGAGAAAGGGACTGAGTGAGGGAGGGGGAGAGAGAGACAGATATGGAGATTCTTTGAAAGACAGAGAGAGAGAGAGAAGTAGATAACATTATGCTCAATAAATGATGTTATAGAAATATAAAGGTTTCCAATACGAGAGACAGATTGTAATATTAGATAAATGATTGGATGTTTATTCCATTATAAAATGAAAGATGACATCTAATTATTGGAAAACCAAGGGTAAAAAAATATTATACTGCAATCTGTAAATTCTATAATTATATAAATGTTTTGTACATAATAAATATTGTGCGTATATTTTAAAGAAAACCATTTTTTAGACCCTGTGTTTTCTTGATCATTTATTCTAAAATTTAGTTCAATAAATAGTATTTACGAAAAAAAATGTAATTACAATTGTAGGGTATGTTAAAGTTGTGCACTTTAATTTGTTATTGTATTTGCTTTTAATTTTGCAGGACCCCCAAAAAAATTTTGTTGTTGCAGAAGGTCGTTGCAAATTGGCAAAGCCAAAAGGCAGCAAACAAAGCGAGAATACATAGACACACACACACACACACACGCACGCACACACACGTAGAGACAAACAGAAATGCAAACATACATATACACACATACACATACACACATGCACATGCACACATACCAACAAACATTTGGCTCTGCTATGTATGTGTGTGGTGTGCTCTATTTACTTGGAGGCTCGTCTCGCCTGCTGACGTAGTAAATTGTAGCCAAGACAACGAAGAGAGAGAGAGAGAGAAAAACAAAGAGAGAGAAAGAAGAAGAGCAAGCACCTAGCTGCCTTGCGTGTGAGAG